>CAJUYH010001030.1:0-53699 GCA_910591685.1 Galerucella tenella
CATGTAGTCCGTTAGTTTAATTTCGAGAATGTTACCTCCCACTATTTCTCTTATCTTATTGTTATCCCACTTGTTGCTCATGTTTTTTGCTCTATTATTGCCTCCTCCATGAGTGTTATGTCAAATAAAGGGGGAACTTCAGCAGGGACTCCATGGCTGATGTTGTTTTCATAGACCTCGTAATGTAAAGGCATTCAAGCTTTTGTACTCCACTCAACTCAACCCTGGCTGTTTTTTTTGGTTATCTCCACCATACATACTTGTTGGGATGCTAACCAAATACTTTTTACAAAATTACATTTCAATTTTGTAGGTTTCCTCTTCTTGTGGTTCAGTTTATGTTGACGGGAGTGAAGCTAGAGGTTCTGTAAATGGATCCGTTATTGTAAAATACGGCACTTATACAGGAATTGCTCAGTTCACTGTGTGGATGCCGGAATTTCCTTTGGATTTATCTGTAGCCGACACAAGACTATCGCAGCTCAAGTCATGGAGGGTACCTGATTACCACCCTAGGTAAGTACTACAGTTGAAAACATTAGATAAAGGAGTTTTTTTAATAAAACTGTTTCTAAAGAATTCCGAATATATTTTATTTATTTACGAAACAATTCCTTTCAGCTGCACCTCACTGTATGATTTAAAAAAAACTTTTCCTACGGTAGCGAATTCCACCAAATTTGATGAAATAAGCCCGCGAAAAAGATTCCATTTTTAGCTCAATAGCGTAAAGTAACAGCCTTCGGTTTTAAGATTTAAATTAAATATAGCTAGTAATTAGTCATTTACGCGCAACTATAGAAAAATTATGAGTGTTTTTCGAGCGTAAAGTAAAATTGCCGCTTTCTCATTACTTTACCCTCTAAATACACAAATAACTATTTTAGTTAATTCAATCATGATGCAATTCTCGAATGAACCTTAAAACAAGCCCAATAATAATTTGATCTTGTTCTAGTATGACGAAATCTAGAAAAAGAAAAAAACGATCTTTGGATAGTAACTGGGGTGTATCGTCCATCGACGAAACCGGCAACGTCGTGGATAAACCAATTTGCCGATTGCGTTACCAACAAACTTCTGTCGATGTTTATGCGCATTTTTTAGCATCTGATCATTCTTCAGGGCGTATAAGTTATCTAATAAACAGAAGAACTTTTCTAAGAGTTACCGACTTGGTTTTACCTTGGCTACGAGTAAGTGATCCTAGAATCGCTAGTTTACACGGAAGGATTTTACAAGGCAGAAGTGTAGGAAGAACTGAAGTTCAGGTACTTAATTTTTTTCAATATAATTTCAGACTGTCTAATAACATCTTTTCAGGTGCTGTCTCCGATAACTAGTAGAGTGTATGGTTCGAAAGAGGTTAGAGTGGGTAATGATAAAGTAGGCTTAACAAAACTTTACGTACAAGTTGTATCTGGTCTGCAGCTTAATATATCTCCGGATAGTTCTTTGGAGAACGTATATGTAGCCGAAACTGGTATAACTAGAAAATTAACCGCTCAGTATCAGGTAAATTAATTTTATTTTCACAAGCTACAAAATGTCGTTACCCTAAACTCTTTGAAAGAATTCTAATATTATTAAAGTAGGAAGAATCTATTTAAGAATCCGTGATAAAACAGAAAACTCAAATAACTATCAAGAATATTTTAGGAAGGATTATTGGACATTGAACTGGAATTCTCCGATGGACAAAAAACTCCTCTCAGGGACATTGCAGATACTGATTATCATCTAGTCGTTGAAAGTCTGGATCCTGAAGTCGTCGCTTTCGCTCCAATGGTTGCTTCTCATCATCCAAGAGTAATAGCTGTTGGAGAAGGCAGTGGTGATCTTTTACAGGTAAAATCTTTTCATCTAAAGCTTCGGTGTTTTGAATGACAACTTTTAGAAAACAAACACTATACACACTTATTTTTTGTATAGCCATTCCAACTAGAGATCGGATTAGAGATGCCCCTTTCATTGCTAAATTTGCTTTCAAAAACTATTTTCTTCTAGATTCTTATATATGGTCTTCCAGGAGTTTTGTGATGTTGGAAAAACCACTTTATATAGGGGTCGTCCTGGTCCTGCTGGAGCGCATCTAACTTCAATAAAACTACTCCATGCACTACATTACGTTTATTAGATTAGATTAGAATTGAAGTGGTTTTTTGTCCTATCCCACTGCGACCTTTGTAGATCGATTGTGGTCCTCCCTATATTTAGAGCCTGATATCTAGCTTTATTCTTTGTACTAGACTTATTAGCCTTTACGTTTATTAATATTTAATACTTTTATTATATAAATACTAAATAACTAAGATTAACTAAAACTAATATTCATATATATCTTCATAGATATGTATCTAAATTAGCATGAATATAATGAATAAATGTATATATTAAGTGTCAAGTTCATATTATTATTCACTATTGAATATTATATTATTAAATATAGTGATGAACTTGAACCCATAGCCTTGCTTCATTTACGTTTCGGATTCTTTCAGGTTTATTTATTTGCTGCTATAAATTAATTTCAATGAATTTGTACCAAAAACTTGGGAGCTGATAGATCTATCCGTTATATTGTTATCCGTTCATGTTATCCAAATTCTACCAACCTTATTTTTAAATCAATTAACATGCTACCATTATGAACATTTTATAAGACAAAAATGATATTTTAGGTGACATTGCTTTTGGCAGAAGAATGTAGAAATAGTGGTAGACCAAAAATTAAAGCAATGGGACCTTTAGCATCAGCAGCAGCTACTATTAACGTTGATTTTAGTTCTATTGATCTTCACCGACCGGACATTTTACAAAATGATGGTGGTAGTTACGGATCATCAAAGGTTAGAGAGTTTTCAGATCTTCAGGATATCCTGAAAGGTAACAACATTAAATATTGATATTGAAGCAAAATAATAATTGTTGATGCAATTTATTTTAAAACTCCGTGGATAAAAGTATCCAATTATTTTGATATAATCCATGGTTGGTTTCCTTCAGCTATTTTGTAAAACAAAATAAATTTTTTGTATATATAGTAAATATAGTATATTGGAAGGCAAAAACTTGAAACTATTGGCATGCAATTTTATGTAGAAATAGACAAGAAATAATGGGAAGTATGTCGAATAAATATGGGTAATGGCAAATTTTAATGGTAATTTTGAGATAGAAACTTGAAGCTGTTAATAAGAGGATTCAATGTTTGAAGATGATTGTCCTTACCAATGTTTTCCACTATTTATTTCACATCAAATTCAACTCATTATTCTTTTTGTTAATTTTTTGGGAAACTAAACCACAATATTGGAAATATAAATAAATGAAAACTCAGTTTTTTACCGTATGAAATAAAATACGTTACGTGGTACATCCGATAAGTCTCTTACAGTACTCATTTCTATATTCAGGACTCGGCTCCTTGGTCGTGTCATTCGTACTGTAATACTTGACTTACCGGACTTATTACGTAAATTACTATTATTACAGTCTACTATACCTTGTTTTTAAACTAGGAGGAGCAATTTAAGAAACCTCACTGACACCACGAAAAGTTACTATTGCTCGCAGGTGCCGTGTCTAATGAGGGATCAATGCAAGTCTAGAATTCGATTCATCATGGCGAAAGTGGTAACCAAATCTCACATTATTGTAATCCATGTCAAATTTGATGAAAAATAAATATGTAGAAAATGTTACTGTATGTTTAAATTATTCTTATTTACATCGACTAAAAGTCAACAAAAGTTTTGATGTCGGAAAACACCATACTATTGTACCGTAATGTGAGTAAAACTTGATGTGATGTAGAAATATTTACAATAATTAGATTCTACTTGGAAATAACAAACTGAATAAATAATAAAAATAGCACTTAACTTGGTTGGAATATAATAAGTACTTAGTTGAAAATAAAACAATAAACGTAAAAAATGGGTACCTAATAGAGATTGAGGTAATAATATTTTCAAATAAACACAAAACTGACAAATATCGTTTTCAGTTGTATCAAAAGAGCTGTGTGAAACGGTCGGCAATCTTACCAATCACTAGGCTGTAGAAATGCCAACTTAAATTCAAATCACTCCTTTTAGTTTAAAAAAAAAGGTATAGGAATGGGATCAAGTGAAGTTAACGCTTCAGGAACGGTTGTGTTATCGTTAATAAAACGCGTTTGATGTTACTTTATTTCCCAAACAATTTACAAAAAGAATAATGAATACACTACACTGGAACATACAGAAGATACAAATTAAACTCATGTAGGATAGATACAATTATTACGAAATGTTTTTGAAGGTTCTCCGATCCACGTAGAAAATTCAGATGAGCCTAGTGTGCAAGCAAGGCAGTTTCAAGGAAATAATAAAGGAATTCCTCGACAATTATCACCTCATCATTCCACGCCATTAGAAATTAGCATGTATGTGCTGCTTGCTGCATTTTGTTGTGCCATTTTGGTAAGTATATTTCATTTTACAATTACCAAGTACATGAAGTCAGCTAAAATAAAATGGTTTTGGAATTTAATTTGTTTACAATAATATAATTTCCACAAGCGTTGACTAGCTTTAAAACTGTGAGACGATTTATAATCACACTTGTACTATTTATCTTTCAGGTTTTTGTTGTATCTTGTGTTGTATACGCATCCAAGTTCAAACCGATGAATCCTAATATTGCTCCAGGGATACATGCTACTCCTGGTCATCCTACAAATTTTATCATTCAACATGAAATTAACCAAAAACCCAAAGAATCTACCACAAACGCTCACGACTGGGTCTGGTTGGGCAGAGCAACGATTGAGCCACCTAACAATTACGTAAACAACACTACAGATATGCGCATCATTACAAATCCTTTAAATTTGAATTATTGTGAGCCAGACGATTCACTCACTGGAAACAGTTTCAGTAATCCCACACATATAGAACTTCCTGCAGCAGATAATGTCAATTCCATAAATTCGAACAGGCAAATCGATACAAGAACTTATTCTAAAGGGAAAGAAAACTGCCAAAAAGTTGAAGTTTTGAATGACAATGACGCAGATATACAAGTTTGGTATGTATACAATATTATAACTTTTATTTTATATCATAACTATATATTATATTTTTAGGAACAAGCCAACTCCTCCGCCACCATTGCCTGCACATTCTCCGAACAACAATCAGAAGAACAACTCGAATGATGATTACAAACCGCCCGTTCCGCCACATCGTAATTTAAGTATTTCTACATCATCTTCCGATACTCCTCCTAAAAAATCTCATCATCACCATCATCACAGAAATAAGAATCAAGAAAAAACAAGCCAGCACAGGTATGATATCGCTTTTTTGTATTTCTAAGATCGGTATAAACTATATGTTTTATTTCATTAGGTTGTCGGATGATATACTCCTTTCAAAAACTCAAATACCTCCAGTTAACGTTCCAAAGAAAAATTCAGAAAATTGTACAGAAAGAGATATGTTTGCATTTGATGATGAACCACAAGAACCTCCAAGACATAATGACAACGTTGAATTTGTACAGTATTCCAATAGTCCCAGTAAGTATTTTTAATTTAGTTGAATTTTTTTACGGAATTGTACGTCCTTTCGTAGAGTGCGTAATTTATATCCAAAACTAAAAAAAACACTCATTCTTAATATACAACAACGCCAAGATTAAAAAATTATTAACAATATACGTCTTGGAAAATCGAACAGAAACATCTTGCTGCACTGGACCCGAAGACAGTAGGGTAGGACACACCTGAAAGTTTGAAATCGTTCTAGCCCACGATGCGCATTCGTCGTGCGACAGACTGTCCAGGGGCAATTAGTTGCTGGGAGAAATTCAGCGAGTAAACATCTACGTCTGGGAAAATTATGAATAAAATAATGGAGTTTAAATCAAGTATCAAAGGCAAAATTTTAAATAGTTGAACAAGGGAAGCTATAACTAATGTTATTCATTTTATGAAAAAAGTGACTAAATAATTATAGACCCTTGAAAGACTAAAAAAGTTCAGGAACGTGTATTGGCAACGGGTGTCAGCTTAATCAGTGTTCAAAAAATTGCTCGTGAAATAAAGTTTATAGAAGACGGTGAATATGTAACAACATCAAAAATATAAGAACAAGTGCTGCTAAAACTAATTTGGACGATTTCGATATAGGACGTCCGAGACGATACATTACAAATTTTTCTATAACTGAAAAACAAGTTCCAACTTTAAGACGAGAAAGACTACGAAAAATTATGAAAAGATGCTTTTATTCATGCAAATAAAAACATGAACTGATAATAGTCCCCTTAATACTTACCTACATCCGGTCAGACCAGTGAAATTTCCAAATTATTGTAATTTCTTGATAAAATGCAGGTACAATTGAAAAATATTGCAATGTTGAAGTTACTTCAGTTTCTCCAAGCTCTAGTTTTAATAAATAACTACTGAACTTCTTTCACATAAGTTAAAGTTCTACATTTGCCAAACTGTATAATGGAACAATTAGCGGTAAATTCAAATGTACAAAGAGTAAGCACGAACGACGTTGCCAGGCCGCAACTTTATGGGTACAGTAGTGGTGGAAACCTCTCCACTGTTACCATTAACACAAATTCACCCGGGGTATTCTTTGCCATGGATATATACCTAAACTTTTCGACGATTTTAATTTTCAATTTTAATATTGCAGGTAATAGAAATAGTGCAGAAGTAAAAACCGCAACAATAGTGGGAAATCCAATGTTTAATGTTGATCCAGCAGATATTGAAACGGTGAAATCCATGGAGCTACCAGGCTTGGATGATTTGCAGCTAGACATGGATTATGATCAAATCATGCATTATTTTGAAAATCTCAAGGTAAGTTTGAACAAGCGCGGGGAGCAAGAGATGAGATATTTTTTTTTCTTCTGTTTCAACCAAGCAAGTTGACTAATTGATCTTTCTGTTCATCTCAATCTACTGCTCTTCAATCAAGTAACTCCTCTATTGATTACTTTTTTCGTGATAGTTTACTGACTGCTCTATGTGTTATTTGTAAAGTTTTTATTATTTAAATGAAATATATTATCTTACATTGACATTGTTCTACAAAGTATGTCTGATAACCAACTGACTTACACCACAATTCGAAACACAAACTTCAGCTGATCCTGGAACCGAACCTAATATGGCTGGCTGTTCTGGAGTGGTCTATTGAAGTTGACGTTAAAACTGATAACGTGTTTGTTAATAATTTAATATTTATTGCAGGAGTCAAACGCCTGAGTAGAAGAGATCATTGCAAAGATCCGTGGTATTTTGCTTTCATTTAGCGAGCAATACAAAGCTACGGCTCTAAACGAACATCCTTACATTCCCGCTACGAATACGACCTGTAGTCTCGACTATTTTTTCGATTTCGTCAGCGAGTCGTACGCTTAAATCGCCAATGTGTACCTTTAACATTTGCACAAGACTGACTTAACTGATGATTACATTGAATTTCATAATTAATATGTCAATATCCAATTATTCATACTTATTCAAACACACATACTTTGAGGTTATGCATATTAATGTTTATCAAATATTGTTTTGCAATAATTAGTGCCCATAAATATAAAAACAGAAAGTAAGCATGCTGCGTACTTTCCATTGTATAGCTCATCCATTATAAAAACCGACAAAGTGTCGATATAGAGATGGGGTCACCTTTTTTTAAACACCCTGTATATTTAGTTGATTTTTAATCGCTTACTTTCTGTCAGATATTATTCAAGCACTCAAGCTTATATTTTTTGGGTAACTAATAAAAAATTTAACAGAACACTGTTATGCTTAGTAAAACAATATAATATCCATAATTGAAAAAATGAATGGAGATACTGGCTATTAATTGTAGAATCAAATCGCCTTTTGAATTTATTTTTAGCTCAAATATTTTATAATATCAATTCAACATTTAATATGTTACATAAATTCAGTACTCACTCAGTTGGCATAAACGATTTAAAACATCAGCTGCAGGTAGAAGCTTACGTTAACGTTAGTAGATTATACGAAAAAAATATTGATAAATAATGAAAGTCAACGCAAACTGGATTTGCGCAACATTACAAGTTCTACATTTCCTTCAGGTCAAGAAAGAACCTAGGCACATGTTGCATTAGCGATATTGCATTGCCAAAGACCAAAGCAACTGTTCCTCCCCATCATACCTTTGTCACTGTCACTTGTAGAGTGATACATTTAAAATATACACGCTTTAGTGTGTTCACTCAAAAACACTTGTCACATATCGTATACATTGTTTTGTGCCGGTACATTTACATTTTTGGTAGCTTCCAGCCTTAGAATGTGCAATTAAGTGGCAACAAGATTGTAACAAATGGATAGATACCTACATAATGCACGAGATGGAAAACAAAATGAAGCGAACATCTGGTAGCAATCGTAGGAATAAAATTAAAAATGTGTAAAAAAATGGAAAGTGGTGTGCGAACTAGAATTATCAAACGAAATATCAAAACGTTCAATTAAATTAATAGTTTCCAAGTTACTAATCTATCTGATCGAAAAATTTGCAAAATTCATGTTAATCTCTAAACACTTGGTATAAGTGAGTGAGTACTGAATTTGTTAATTTGCATTTTTTAGATTGTTTTTATACCCAAATGAAATTTAATATCAACGCGTTTTAGATTATATGTATGTAAATTAGTTTAAGTGTTATTAATATTAATTTGGTGTACAATCTAACAACAGTTATAAATGCTTTAATATAAAGTTAGGAAAGCTGGAGATATTTATCACACCTCTCGGAAATTTTTATTAGTTTTTGACGAAAGAAAACAAACCGAAGCAGAAACCTAAGTCTTCCAAATATCTTCTTTTGACACATTTGCATAAAAATATTGTGTTTTAAAGTTCTTATTAGTTCATTTCACTCACTGCACAATATTGGAAGTGGTTTTATGGCCCCCGCAATACACAAGCAAACAACTCTTTGCATTATCACTCTCACTTGCTGTGTCTATCCACCACACTACTGATCCGTAGACTATCATTGCCTCGTTTCTGGGATTTTTTTTCCACGCAATTCTAAGATGTAGGCTTTATTTTGACAACTTATGACAACAAAACATCTTGACACTTGTATCAATTATAAAATGACGAACCGAGAGTTGTGCTGAATTTTCCACTTTCCTCTATATTTAATCGTTTACTTGTAAAAACTTGTAAAACTAAAACTTTTTTAAAGGGCGGTAAGACAAGAAGAAGGTCGGAACGATTTTAAGAGGATTTTTGCAGTGATCAAAAAAATAACGTAGCCATTAGTGTTTTTCTAGTCAAAATAATAAAGCTTTATTTGAAAAAAATATACTCATGTTTTGTACTGAGTTTTCACTAGTATATTAATGCACAAATAGTTATTAACAATCCTAAAACGCTTTCCAGCTTCCAAAATGCTATATTGTAAAAAAAATGGTAGACTAGTAAGAATAAACTTGAAATCAATTTGCAAGATAGGATTTTTGCAGTGAGAGTTATAGTTATCTCTAATGTTGACTAATTTATTTTGGAAGGGATATTTATTATTATAAAGGTTATTTCTGTTTCTCAAAAAAAGTATTTTTCAATGAATTAAAAAATTCTGGTTATTATTATCATTTAAAAAATCCACAAGATTTTTAAAAGTATTCCAAAGTTCTTTTAAGTGTTTTTATTATTTTCACCAATAATATAAACCTTAATGTTTAAAACAAAGACAATTTGTCGATAGAAAATTGAATGACATATCCTAGGTTTGAACAAAGCACTGACAGCGAATGAGAGGGAATAGGTTTTCCCTTTCCTCGATATTTAAAGTAAAGTAATTGTCAGTGTATAATTTTACCAAAATTAAATTAATATAATTAGTATTTTAAGGCAGATTCATGCGACGTTTATTAGTATTACATTTTAATTATATTCCAATTACATTTTCACTACTTAATGAAAACCGGTCATGCTACAACTTGACTATGGATTTAAGCATGAACTGAAAATCACAAAATTTCATATTTGAACAGTTTGTTGTAATTATTCGGGAATCATGAGCTTCTCAAAGCAAAAAAGTATTATTATCGTCAGTAGTTTTGAAGTTATTAGTTCCATCGTTATGGTCTGACCTTTTCATAAAAATAATAAAAAAATATGGTGAATGTGTGCTGAATAACGATGATGAACTATACTTGGATAGTTGGTAAATGATAATTGACACATTTTTTGCGCATGCGATTTCATGGTTTTCACTAAGAATATAATGTGATTATACTATATAGTTGAAAGTAGACCAACTTCTTAATGCAATGGTGTAATTAAGAATTAATAATGTGGTTGCATGAATATCCGATAAAAAACTATAGTAATTATATTATATTGAACTTTGAATTCTCTTCCAAACTTGTAACATGCTAATTTCACAAAATAGCAGTTAACTGTTAACTCAATATATATCTCTATGCTAAGACTATCAAAAATATTTTTACTAGTCTATGAACACACTTATACATGCACAGAGAGTCTCAAATTTGAGGATATAATTTGATAAAAAAACTAATTTTTTCTTTATTAAAATGGTGTGTAGCACTTTTTATTTATAACTTAGTAAAGTTAATAAAATGTATTGCTTAGTCACTAGTAGTTAAACAAGAGCATATCATGTTAGATATTTTGGATACAATGTAATAATTGAAGGCAATTTGTATTGATATTATTAGTATTATTGAAATCAACATTTTTCTAACTTCACCATGGTTGGAAGTATACTTTCATATTATGAATTTGAGTATTTCTGTGTCTATTTTATTTGATGAATAAAAATACGGGTTTTTGCAAAGTATTTAGGATTTTTTTAACATTCCATATGCCTTAATATAGATATAGGTACTTTAAATAATATTTATAGTCGTATTTAAGTTTTAAAGCTCTTATAACATTCCATACATCCCTTACCACTGATAATCTATACTCAAGTTTTGTTTCTTCTCGGCTGTAAAAATTATAAAGAAAAACATTTTAAATGTTTGAGAACTAGTCTAGATAAAATAATTATACACAACTAAATAGTAATATTTTCAACCCATGTGATACATATGCAACTTTCGTGAATAATAAGAATTTCCCTCAAAATAAGTTTATGCGAACATTTTTTTTAATAGTTATAACGTTTCAGCTAAACCTCCTAGGTGTAACTGATTGTGCATTCAGTTGCAAGATTTGCCGGATTGTCTTTGGATTCGCCACATACATACACCATAATAAAAAGTTTTAAATGAGCCTATTATATCATTAAATCGGTTTTAAAGTTCGAGAGTCTATTTTAAAAAAATACACCTCACAAAATCCTAAATATTTTGCAGATAAATTTCCATAATTTGTCTGCTCCCCCCAAATAAATTCGTACTCTAAAAATAAGTAAACGTGTCTGCTGTCTGCTAATTGCGAGGACGCTTGAAATATTATTTTCGATGTGGAGTTAAAAAAATTATTAACAAAATATTTTAATGCTTGTACGTACGTTGTAAAATATTTGTTGCCTTTTTTAAAGTTTAACAAGAATAATATTAATATTCATCATTATTAGATTGAAATGAAAAAACAACAATTGGAAATGTGTTTTGTAAATATCAAAAAGATATATTTATATTATACCAAATAAAAACAACATATTAATAAAATACAATCAATGTTTATTATAAATAAATTTTTAAAAAACTCAACAAATATTGGGCATGTACCTACTTTAGAAGATATAATAATAAGAGATAAGTGTGTTTGCAGTAATATATATTTTAGTTTATTTGTAAATTTTTGTATAATATTATGGTGTAAATAACTACATTCTGTTGTATTCCCCCGACTGAAGAATATTTAAGTTGTATCTAAGATTTGTGTTTTAAATAATGTATTATTATATAGTGTTTATGTAAATTTCTTTGTATATAAACTCGCCTAAGTAGATCAAAGTACTTTATTTTTTTTATTTAACCAAATTTCCTCTTTAAAAAATACTTCAAAAATCCGTAATTGCAATATCAACACGCATACCTTTCAAGGCACCGGAAGCCGATGGGATTTTCCCAGCATTCCTCCAGCGAGAACAAGATGAAATTCTACCACATTTGGTTAGAAACCATGTCTAAATAGCATTAAATAGAACATCCAAATGGGTGTTGGAACTGCTCACGACTAGAGTAGCAGATATGAGGAAAAGTAAATAATAATAATAATAATAATAATATATATTGCTCTTTGGTATTACAATTTATACATGAACAAGGTGTAGAGATGGTTACAAATTGTTTGCTTATTATGGTTATCTTAAATAGAAAAAGAAGTAAATATAAAAAGTAATATGTCTTAAAGAAATAAAACAATATAGATTGAATAGTAATAGAGAATTGAGGTGCAATCAGTTATTCATTTATGATGAACGATCTTAATTTCATCGCCTCGCTGAGAAATTTAAATATCTTTTTTAATACCGAGATATCGTTTGAGGTTAATAGAGCATCTAAATCATCTGAATATCTTCCGGATTTGGCAAGTATAGTTCTTAAGCCGCTATACATAGGACATGTCATAAGTATATGTTCGAGTGATTCGGGTGTTATTTGATTGCAAATTGAACAGGTTAGTTTTGTCTTAATTGTATACGGGGTGTTATTTATATATATGTACAAATTTTCAACATTAGCAGTTCGCAATTGTGCCATTAATCTCTTAATATAAAGGGGAAACGGGTATTTCATATAGTTGGTGGTTTCAAATGGAATGTGGTCTCCTAATAAGAATTTGTAACGAGAATTATATGTGCTGAGTAAAATTTTATTCATATCTTCCCTATAGTTGTGGCTCAAGAACTTAGATAAGATATATTCTTTATCAATTTCCCCTATATGGGCAATATTTAATTCGAGCTGGCAATATTTTCCTAAACAAGCTTGAAATTGACTAATCCAATTATATTTCAAGTTGACATTATCAGCGTTATATAATTTTTTCAAACGGACAAGAGCTTTGTGAGTGTATCTGTTGTTCTCATGATTAGATATTCTATTCAGAAGCTCTATAGCTTGCTTTATAATAAAATAACCCAGCTTAGAAATATTAACCTCAGTTCGGATTACATATGCGGCTGTGCAGTTTTGTAAAAAGAGTAGGTTTTTCCAAAAATTATTTTGCATTTTTTCAGCTTCTTCTAAGTAACGTAGGGCCCAAATACTGCTAGCATAGGTGAAAGTTGGTACGACTACGTTATTATATAGGGTTTTAATTGAGGTTATGTCTGAAATATGTGAACAATTTATGGTTTTTAGAACTAAACCTTGGGACAGTCTTGCTTTCTGCTCACGGCTTTTGAGGTTGTTCATGAAAAGTCCATTGAATGAAAAAATTACACCTAGATACTCGTAGGAATTCACTATTTCTATTTTTGAGCTTTTATATTTGAATTGCGGTTGTTTACCCAAGTTAGATCCTCTCCGGAAGACAATAATTTTTGTTTTTGACGTGTTAACTTCAAGATTGAATTTATCGCAGTACGACTCTAAGATTTTTAAATTATGAGACATTTCAATTTGTGACTCAGCAAATAGGGCTAGGTCGTCTGCATACATTAGCATGTTAATGTTCGTGGTTTCATCTAATGTAACTCCTTTACTTTTATGTTTTTTGAAATAGCTATCCAGATCAGAGATAAATATGGAAAAAAGAAGGGGACTAAGCGAGTCACCTTGTAAGACACCTTTCGTTATTTTAATTTTATCTGAGACATTGCCGTTTTGTTCTATATAAAAATGTGCTGAGTTATATAAGGAAAGAAGAATTCTGAGGATTTTTGAACTAACACCTTGTAAATAAAGCTTTTCCCAGAGTACGCTATAATCCAAAGAATCAAAGGCCTTTCTAAAATCAACGAATAAAACAAAAAGTTTCCTTGAGGAAAGACGTAAATAGTTATTAATAATTGCATGAAATATAAAAATATTATCGTTGCAATCGCGAGATTTACGAAAGCCTGTTTGGCATTCTGGTAGTATTTCACTGTTTTCCGCGTAGTTTGTGAGTCTAATGTTGATAAGTTGTGTAAATAATTTTGTTTTGTGGTTAAGAAGCGCTATGCCGCGGTAATTGTTTGGGTCGCCTAGTGGTCCTTTTTTATGGAAGTGAATCATTTTAGAAATTGCCCATTTAGGGGGTATTCTTTCTTCATATAAGATTCTATTGAATATATTTTTTAAATAGAATATCCAATCAATGGGCAGATTTTTGTAAAACTCGTTAGATATATTATCATCGCCAGGTGCTTTATTATTCTTTGCTAGGTTTAATACATGATATATCTCTTGTATGGTGAAGGGAGTATCCATATATGGATGTAATACATCTGTGAATTGGGTGTTTACGAGTGGGGTGTGCTGATAAAAGTCTTTATAGAAAATTAAAAATTGATCCATTTCTATAGCACTTTTTATGTTTTTATTTTTATTTTTATTTAATTTTATTTCCATCCAGAATTCGTTGGGATTTTTTATGTTTTCAAATTTCACTATCTGATTTTTTTGGTAAACACATTTCTTATGTTTAATGAGTTTTTTATACTCTTTTTTAGCTGTGTTGTAAACTCTTATATTGTTAGGGTTAAAATTACTTTTCTTAAGACTTTTCTTTGCAGAGTTTAGCTGTTTTTTTAAGTTGACACACGATTTGTCAAACCATGGTTTTGAGTTAAAGTGCATGAACGTGTTAGACGTATATATTTTTTCCATGTTCAAAAACCTGCAGGATTTAATAATAGCATCATTTAATTGATTATCTATTTGTTCAATATCATCTGTGTTTTGATTTAAGTTGTACTGTGATATTATATTCTTATATGCTTGCAATTTTGAAATATCCCATTTGTACCTTTTTGCAAGGGTTCGGGAGTTTGGAGTGTATTCACTTTCTAAATAATGTTGTATAGCTAAAGTGCTAACGCAGCTCACGTGATCTGAAATAAAGTCTGTGTTAAGTCCGAAATTTAATATATTATCGATATTGTTCAAATTGGTCCAAACTAAGTCGATTACGCTGCTACCTGACTGTCCTATGTATGTGTAATCACCTTGAAAATCGTCGAATCTACCGTTAAGTGTAATAAAACTCAAGTTTTCCAATGATTCCACTAATAGCCTTCCTCTTAATGTAACGGTGCTGTCTTTTGATTCGCGAGGTTCAATATTTAGCTGTATGTTCTGAGGATCGCAATTTTTAAAGTTATTAAGATGACCTATTCTGGCATTGAAATCGCCATATATGATTAATTGATCAGAAGGGAATTTACTGATGACACCTCTTACAGTCTCTTCTAAAAGTTCGATACACATGTGGTCATTTAGGCTTGGCTTTAAATATACGACACCTAAGATAAAATATGTAAAATTTATATGTATCCTAATAAATAGCCACATGTTACAAGCATCGACAATTTCAACAGATTTTATTTCCTTAATATTCTTGGAAATCAGTATTAAGATACCTCCGCTACCCCTGCCCCTTTGTTTATCTCTTAGAGCTGTGCTACAGTAAAAGCTATAGTTATTCAGAAACTCAGGAAGTGCAGGGTGAGCGGAGGTAATCCAAGTTTCTACAAATCCTATTATGGGGAATTTACATAAATTACTAATATCTCGCGGATCGAAATCATTCAAACTATTTATACCTTGACAATTCCAAAACAGAATATTTAAGTGGTTGGTGTCAGAGTTTTTCACCTTATTATTTTTTTTTAACGAGAAAGAAGTCCAAACCACCGCTTTTAACTACATTGGAGTCTTTTTTCTTAGTTAAACGTTTCCTTTTCTGGCTTTGCTTTGAAGTTGAGGAAGCTTGAGTTTGGTTTCCGGACTCGTCTTCTTCTGAAGGAGAGTCTTCTGCAGGCAACTTCTGTATACTATAGTCTTGATTCTTCTGTACATTATAGTTTTGATTCAATGATTGACTTTGATCTTTGGCTTGCGGTTTACTATTATTATTAACATAGACTTGGTTGTTTCTAATAATAACTGCTTTACCTTGTTCTTTTAAACCATTTGCGATCTTTCTGTTTTCCATTTTTTTAATATAGTCTTCTTTATTCATATCTTCGTTAACACTAAAGGATGTTCCTTTTAGGTTACTACAGTTTCTTAAAAGTTCATATTTTTTGTGCAGTGATACCAAACTCAACAGGATTGGCCGGTTTTTATTTTCTTTTTTTCCCAACCTTCGTACGTAATTGATTTCTTTGTAATCTAAATTTATTTTAATCTCTTTTTTACAAAATTCCACTATGGTTTGTAGTAGTTCTCCATTGTGTTTTTCAAATTCTGGTATACCTCTTATGACTAAATTATTTTTTCGTTTGAGTTCATTGATTTCTTTTTTCGTTGCTTGTAACTCGTTTTCCATTATTGCAAATTTATCGGCTATTTCTAAAGATTTTTTATTAAACTCTGTTTGTAGTTTGTTGATATTAGAGGTTAATTCATCTTTCAATCCTTTGATTTCATTTTTAATTTCTGAAGAAAAATTGCTTAGTTGGGTTGTTAATGTTTCTGAAATTCTTTGAAGTGCAGCCTCTATAGTTGGTTCCATGATATTTAATAATTACTAGATGTATTCAGGTTTTCAAAAATAAGTTTAGTCTGACAACTGTGGTCTGTGAAGCAGGTCTCTCGATACTTGGTAATTAGCTCGTCCAAAGGTCAGATTCCAGAAATATTGTTATTATTCTCTTGTTATTGGGAAAGTTATCATGTAAAAACGAATTTTTAACTTACAGATGCTCCTAGTCTAATCTTGTTTCACCGATTCACATCAATTTTTATTTTGAATTGATCTATATTACTCAGATTTCACTGTTATCACAACACATAGAAGTAAGCTTGTTATCTATAAGCTGTTGCCTACTAAGGGGGAAAAGTAAAAAGACTTGTCTCCATCTGCACAACCAGGTAATGTCCACAATGAGAAATCTGATAGTTGACGAACTCATAGTTTGACTGACCTGAATACACCGATAATATAGTCACAGTTGCAAGGGGAAAATTCGATAATACCCTTTGTGACATCATACAAAGGGGTCTAAAGTATACAAAAATAGCAGGTGTAACCCAAAACCATCTTAAAAACAACTCTTCGCTCTTTAGATTCTATTGAATGGAAGAAGAAAACTCCATCCACATCATTGCAGATTGCATAGCAACTCGGAATCCTAGGGTACAACACTTGGGAGATTACTGGATGGAAGAGGAACACATACCTGCAGATATCCTAAAATTCCTCCGGGAAATATACTAAGGGAGCTACTAATCTCGACATTCCTCAGAAACTAAGAAAAAATGGGGCACTTGATTTTCTAGGTCTCATTGAATATCACCCCAATTATATACATACATTCAATTGCAGTAACAAAAATGTTATGCTGCCATTTTTAACAGAATAAACTTATGACACGTGTGGAGCCGTGGTTGATACTTACACCTGGGTGGTTTATGTATGACAGTTGACATATTTGTGATTTTGGGCGTGGTTGCGTGCCACCATCTTTGACTGGTTACTTATGACAAGACCGCAAATGCGAAATAAGAAACGGAGCCCAGTTAATAGTCTACTTTAAGTTTCTGCAAACTGTTGCCGAAAAAGCGAATTTAACCAAAAGGCCCACTCGTTTCAGAGTGGGCCCTTTTCGCTTTACTGCACATTTTAATACCAGATGGAACCGTTAAGTGTAAAAAAGAGAACACATAATTTTTAGCTACATTATTTAATGGTATATGGTACAATTAAAAGTTTTAAATAGCAAAACAGTAACAAAACAATTGTATACTTCATTTCTCTAATATATTAACAAAATAAATAACACAATATGACTAGAATAAGTGTGTCTACTAAACCGAGCGACGGGTAATTACTTCTAGAATAAAGGCATGCAATTTTGCAATGTTGAAGGATAATCAGAAGTTTGCTGAGTTGCAGACTGATTTTGTTGAGTTGACTGAACCGCCGCCATTGCCATCGATACCGGAGTATTGGGAGGGTATGGTACCTAAAATATTTTATGAAGAAATCAAATTTATTTGTAAGCTGAAAACAATGTACATTTTTGTCGATAAGAATATAATAAAGTGTTGATGAGGAAGCGTCAGATAAATTGGAAATTCTCTTAATCAACTAATTACTTACTCCGGAATTATGATGGAATCGTGGGTCCAACATCATGGCAGCCGCTACCGCCGCAGCTGTAGAAGTTGCTGTTGTAGGATTCGAACGTACAGCCGCTGCAGCTGTCAACATGTGATGATTGACGAGGTTGTTATTGGCATGTTGTGTATTATTGCTTGTCGATCTTTGATTATGACCCGTGGTAGTTCCTAATATTTGGTTATGAATGTTATGAGTATGAACGGCGTGAGCGTGATGGAAATCTGGGGATTCACCAGCGCTAAAGTGATGATACGTCGAGTTCAGTACGGTTAGATTAGTGGCTGTGAAAATAAATATTAATAGTTAGTTTTTGAATATTTGTCTTATTCTACTACGTACCTGATGGTGTGGCGTGATTCTGATGGTGCATAATCAACTCCTGAATTTCGGAGCCTAGCGTTGACGGTGCTACGGTTGTACTGTTGGACTGAGTAAAATTTATATTTGTATTTGTAGTTGTTGTAGGCAAATCCGGAGTATTCTATTTAAATCAAGACAAAAAAATTAACTATTAAACAAAGCTTGTGTGCTGTATAATATTGGATTTGTCTATTTACTTTGCTTCAAATAGATGGCGTTTATAATTAAGGCAAATACTATGAACGGGTGTTTGATAAAAAGAGGTTAGCAGCTGTATCTCGGAAGGTATTGACTGTAAAATTTCCGGTAATATATCAGTAGGTATTCACCCTATAACTTCTTCGCTTCTTAAAAATTAGAAAACCTGGGACGTGTCAGAAGGTCAGGTATTATAAAAAAAATAAGTTTTCAAAGAAATTCGATACGGAATTAAGCCATAAGAGGAATAGGATATCAACATCATTATCAGAATTGGAAAGAATACAATTCAATGGTATATCGTTAAAAGCAATAAAAGGAACTGTTAGGAGTGTACGGATCAGAAACCAAAAACTCCAAAATCTTGGGATATAATGTATAACTTCCGGAAAAAGCTTTTATAACAAGATCGGCAAAAGGAAACAGATGGATATTATTTGCTTAATTACCGTTTCCTTTAACAATTGTGACATTTTAATAAGCGTGTTATCAAAAGATGTCAAAATGATAGTATCGTGCTATTATAAAGCCTTTAGGCGTTGTTATGATTGTATGATACTATTATTTTGACTTCTAGATGGAAATTATTTTCAGTTTGTTAATTTTACTGTAATGGGCTCATTTAAATTTTTTTTATTTTACCATTAGGAAAAGCACATCATTTTGAGGCTATGTGCAAAAAATTAGACGTCAGCGAGACTCTTAAGTCACCTAAGAAAATTATAAACATCAAACATCGCTCCTTTCCGAATTTCAGGCGCGACGTCATCGCATATGAAATCTCTCGTTGAGAGAGCGGACACCGCGCCGATCGGTTTTCGGTTAGATGACTACTTCGCTAGTAATAGTAGGTATTTTGCTAGCTTATATGCTTATTATTCTTTTAGCAAACTCTAAACAGTGTTATGTTTGTGAAATAAGAACGTTTAGAAATAGTTTAAACTATTCGACACAATGGACCAAAGCCAGAGTAAAAAATGCTATAAATATTGTGCGGTTCCAGAATGTAAGAGTACTACGGTTAAAACATCTAACAAAACATTTATTTCTATTAATAAGGATGCAAAAAAATGGAAGCTATGGCAAGAAAGCATAAAAAGACTGAAAGCATTCACTGATAAGTCAACATACTTTGTGTATTTTTAGGATTTCATTTTTCTTCAATAATAATTGTTATAAATTACATTATAAAATACGTTGTGAATCCATATTGAGAGGGATATTGAAAACCACACGCTTGTATTAATCAAAATGTTTTTAAATACGTGGATGATATTGTTCTTATAGCTTGTGGTGTTATTAATGATGCTTTTTTCCAAAAAACAGGTAATCTTTTTCAGTAGATCATCAACAAAACTGGCGTATATTGTTTTAAAAGAAATTATTTTATTTGATTCAAAGTCCGGATCAGCTCTAACAAATATCGCTTTTTTTACCAGTGGGGTGCATGTGCATTTGGATCTGATGTAAACGTTTGGAACTAATATTACCTGCTCCATCAAAATAAGTTTTTCTTATTCTTTTCAACATTGGTGATTTAATTTCCACTACACATTAATCATAAATAGCATTTGAAGAAGCTCCTTTAATTGGGCAGTCTGCAGTTAAAAAAATTGCAATTTTTTACTGAGTAACCTATAGCGTTATATCCGTAACTTTGTCCACCAGACCAGGAATAAAATAAAACATCTGGAATCACCCTGTATATCATTTGAGAGAGCATGTATTTATGAAAATATTGACATTTTTAATCATTCTGGCCGGAAAACAGCCAAAAACGATGTGTCACATAGTATAAAATTATAATTTAATTAACTCGTGTTTTTGATTAAAAAACTCCATAATCATTAGCAAGTCCACTTCTGGAAGATTTAATGAGCCTGCTTTTTTAAAATTAGATCAACGCATTTTACTTTATCCACACAAAATTTTGTGAGTAATTCAAAATAAATAAATTCTACGCGAGGCACGTTACAGTCAGAAGCGTAATGTTTGTGCACATTAACTTTCATATGCGGTGACGTCACAGTCATAGTCTCCGCCCCGCTACGGTATGCTTGTATTTTGTATTAGGAGAACGACATATTCTATTGACATGAAATTTTCAGAATCATATTTTTATCCTTAGTATTTTGTTTTACGACAGTTAAAAATGATATAAAAATTTTAGTAAACGAGCCCATTAGCACTGCCAACATAAATTTCCCAGTTTTGTATTTAAAATGCCAAGCAAAAATAGGGTCAAAATGCTGGAAATGTCATCCTGAAACAATCCTACGGAAGTTTGATTGATAAAGGTGAGTGTGAATACCAATTTGTTAAAATGATCATGTCTGTAATTACTTTAACAAAATTATTGTCATTTGAAAGGGAATTAAACATTTAGTAAAATATTTATTTGTTATAGTCTAGTCTAGTATATTACAAAGTATAAGTTTATTCGTAGTTTCAAACAAACCTGAGGTTTTGATTTAGACGTTCCTCCATTATTCCTCAATGGTCTCGCTTTATATGGTACTTTTGCAGAAGCGTTTTCTCCGTGATGTCTAGTGTAATGTTCCTTAAGTTTATCTCTTCTGGAACTTGCATAATCGCAATGAGAACATTTGAAAGGTTTTTCTTCTAAATGGATACGTTCGTGACGTACTAGATGAGATTTTTCCATGAAGCTTCGCCCACATACACCGCATACGTGGGGTCTCACACCATTGTGGCTTTTAGCATGACTGGCTAATTGAGTTTTCTTTGATGTAGTGTATTTACAATGAGGATATGAACAGCGGTATATATCAGCTGCAAAAAAAAAGTACAGAAGAGTATAGACGGTAAATATTAAGTGTTTTTACTGTTGGTGCTTACCAGCATGTATTCTTTTGTGGGCAATCATATGACTAATAAATTTAGTATGGAATCCACATAGATCGCAAGACAAATTCTTCTCGGATGAATGAGTTAGAAGGTGCGCTTCGAGATTTTGTCCAAATCGGAAGGTCTTTGAACAATGATCACATTTAAACATCTCTGGAGTGTGCATTTTCATATGAGAGATGTAGTTTTGTTTAAGGCGGCATTTGAACGTGCAGAATGTACACTGGTAGATAGATTCGTCCAAGTGATGGGCACGATGAGTGATTAGTTTAGATATTTGTTCTACATTGTAGTTACCTTAAATTACAAATGAAATATTGGTTGGTTCCAATTGTTATATTGAAGTAATTATTATAATGAAATGTTTTTATTTATTCAAATTGTAAATAATCTTAATAATAAATTATATCCTTAGATTACACAAAAGAAAAAAATCAATTTAGTTCAGTTACAAATAAAGAAATCAACCATTTAGAAATGAACTTTATCAAACATATCAATGTTTTTAAAAATATTCAAACTTACAAAAATCACATTTGAAAGGTGGTCCATTGAAATGAGTTTTCATATGATTCAAATAATCTCCATGATACTGACAAACGAATGAACACAGACCACACTTGTAAGTAACGTTCTTGGCATGACTTAATGCTAAATGCTGTTCAAGAAGCAAGCTGTCATTAATCGTAGTAAAACATATTGGGCATTTGATACCAACTTTTTCATCTGAATCTGCAACTAAAAAGATGTATTCCATATTAATAAAATTAGAGTAAATAGAAAAAAGTCACAGAACAACCAGTTACTTGTTTCAACTTCGGGATATGTAGCGATTTTCCAAAATTGAACCAAAATATAAATCTTCAAAATAAAATTCTTGATAACACCCAGAAAAACAAATTCTGAAACCAAAAGGTACTCCTAACTCGACCAGTTGAAAAGATAGAACGTTCTAGTATCCACAATCGATTCAGGGGAAATTTTACATATTATACATGTTAATTTTGAATCGATATTTCCAAGCATTAACGAAATTGGCATAAATCGCGATATATTTCCATACCTACCCCTTTGTTCAAAATTTACAACAAAAAATTTATGTGACATGAAAAATGATTAAAATTCATAATCAGAGTTTTCTGGGACGCGAAATCAGTCAGTTTTTTGATAAAATTATTCTTTCACCTTCAAATAATGTCTTGAAGTTTGCGAGAAAATGCATTTTCAACCTAAAGAGCTTGGTAAATACCACAAAACTATGAATTTGGAACTGAAATTTTAAGAGAGTATTATTATAAGTCTAGTCTACTTGGGAAAAATTTTACAAATGCATAACTTGAAGGGTTTCCCATCTACTCACAACGTCACAACTTGAATAATTGGACAGCTAGAATGTTCTAATAAGATAAGATAGATAACTTTATTGAAATAGGTACATCCTAATGTACAGCAACATTAATATAAAAACAATTCAAAAAATATATCCACAATATTTGTTTATTAACATACAAAAAATGATGAAGTATATAAAAAATACATGATAATAGGTACCTAACAATTTGGTATCATCCTATTGGTCTCTTAAATGGGTTAAAAAATTCTTTTTAAACAGAATAAGACTTGTAGAAGACTTTACATTTTCAGGTAGACTGTTGTAAGTAATAAATCCCGAGATAAATCCTTTAAAAGTTAATGTTTTAGTATTAAATGTTTTTGTTTAATTATTTACATATAAATTATTTCTTATTCTAGTATTATACTGGTGAATTTGATTATTGAAAATTATAAATCTGTCAAAATATGCAGGTAAAAGATTATGTAACATTTTTTAAATATATATCATCTTTAAATATGTAATTTAACAATTTATTCAGGGGAAAATTTTACATATATGTGTGAATTTTGTGTGTATGTGTTTGAAGTTAGGTAAAAAGTGGTTTTCAGAATTTAAAAAAATATTTGCTTCTAAGCACCTCTCTCTACATATACTACAATATTGAGACAGCTTCGCAAAGAAAGTTGAGAAAGAAAAGTTAAAACATACAATTTTAATGTTAATTGCATACCTACATATTTCATTAAACTAATAATAATAACATTTATTCAGATTCAAACAAAGTACAAATATATTAAAGTAGATACACACAAATTTGAATAGTATCCTTATGAAAAACATCATTATATCATTATAATTATTCTAAAGCATACCTTCATATTCTTCTTTTTCTTCATCATCTAGTAATAATGACTTTTTCTTGCAAATAAGCATTTTCAAAGCTGCCATTCTCACACTAGGCTGCAGTCCAAAAAGCATTAGCTTCTTTAAAATATTTTGTTTTCTATTTCTTAATTTCGCTTTAACTATTACAGAGTTCCTAATGCTTGTATCTGATTTTTCTGTAACTATAATTTTCTTCTGCTTTATATCAGTGTCCATAACTTTATCTTGTGAAATCTAACAACAAACACATTATTATATTGTCATCAGTTTACCTCAGTTTTAGTTATTATAATTGTGTTTACATGTATAAAAATAGAGTACACCTTATACACCATAATACAATAAATGTATTTGCAAGGAGCTGGATTTAATACATTATTTGCATACAATAGGGTCAATTCCATAAGGCATGGTTGAATATTAAAGGCAAGATGTTATATTTCTTGATGTTCTCACTATTAGAAATGCCATTCATAAACAACATTTAGATTTCTATTTTTAAAGAAATTGCTTATTATGCTTCCAGAATAGTAAGTTAGTGGATGGCAGATTGTCTAATTTTCAACTATATTATCAAATTTAACAG
This sequence comes from Galerucella tenella, assembly GCA_910591685.1. Taxonomy (NCBI): domain Eukaryota; kingdom Metazoa; phylum Arthropoda; class Insecta; order Coleoptera; family Chrysomelidae; genus Galerucella; species Galerucella tenella. Next base: position 24,502 of record CAJUYH010001030.1, read on the forward strand.
TAGCTTGAAAAATTTCTTCTAATAACCAAGGGAAAATAGATGCTTTTGAAATATGTCCGAAACTCCCCTAACTATTTCATAAGCAGAGGCTCAATTATATTAGACAATAACAAATGTATCATTATATATGTATATCATCAACTTACCTGACCATATTTTACATGTAAAACATCATATCTGGTCTTGAAATTTGAGAGCATCCAATTATTCACTATTAAATAATCCAAAATTATATATAAACAAAACTCACTCTTGCTATACAGATTATTTGTTTCTAAGTGTTTAAAAACTTCTATAGGTTCTAAATCATTTGTAGGAAAACATTTGATGAGCTGGTCAAAATCTTTTTCTCTTTTTTCTAAATCCTTCTGAATCCATAGGGATAACAAGTTAAGTGCTGTTGATGTTGTTAAAACGAAATGCTGGAAATAAAATCAATATCAATAATATGGAAACATGAGTTTATAAATTAATTCAGATTTGGGATTATGCAAACCTTGTTGGTAAAAAAATCTTGGAGCTGCTTTCTGTCTAGTCTAAGAATTTCCTCTCCCTTGCATATATCATCAATGTGTTTTGCAACCCAACCTTCTATAACATCATTTAAATGCTTCAACTTATATTGCTTTGAAAGAAAAAATGTAAAAAGGCAATTGTTTACATTTAGTTTGGATCCTAGAAAGTCGATACAGTATTCTACAATTGTTGTTAGTATAAAGTGGTCAGCAAGTCTCAGTAATTCTTCTATTATTGAATGATTGATACTTATTTCTCCGGTGTACATGAAATTAAGCACAGCATTGAAAATAGTACTATCAGTACAAGAAATTTCTAGTCTCTCCCTTTGTATTTTATGGTTCTTCAAAATTGAATCAAAATAAGGAGAGCTGCATGCAAGAACATTTCTATGTGCCTTTATTATTCTGTTATTAACGAAAAGGGTAATATCACAGAATTTGCTGGCTTTCTTTTGTTCAAATAACTTTTGAAATACAGTTGCTGGAAAATTAGAATTTTGGAATGTTATAGTTGGATATTCTTCAACGGCAATCATCTAAAAAGTATTATTGTATTTATTATATGCACATAGAAGTATTTTTAAACTCACCTTTATTTAGAAAACTATAATATTCTACATTTTACTAACACTGATTTTACAAGTTGAAAATATTTAATAATAAACTTTAATTAAACGTCACTTTCAAGTGTCAACAGTCAGCACTGTCAATTTGACATTTGACTGATTTAGGACCATAGCATAAGATAGCATAGAGTAGAGTTATATTCGTGTATTTCATGCGGAAATTGTTAGTTTGGATTAAAGATATGAATTTTGTAACGCAATAAATATGTACCTAACTATAAACTATAATCAATAGCTACATCTGCTCAAGCGTCACTTCAACACATCTGTATTTTATATGTGGCTATTTAACCTTGTCTGACGGGTCTGATTTCTGTGCATTCTAAGAATAAGAAGACGAGCACATTTAGGTTAGGAGAGCAATCAATTTTCTTACACTTTAAAAAAATATTTTGGTCCAAATCTGCAAATTGATAGATGGCAACTAGAAGTCTTTTACCAAGAAATAGTGTTTGTAATGTATCAAAATCAATTACGGTACAGCAATGATCATTTATCATAATACCTAGTTTTTACTTTCATACTTATTTTTTTAGATTATTCAACGAATTAAATCATCTAATGCCTTTAAATTAAACGAAAAACATTCAGAAACACCAATTATAGTAATGCGAGAACAAGATCAAGTTGAAATTATAGGTCCACCTGATATAGATTCCAATCTGAGACCTATCATCAGAAAACGACAATTTAATGAAACACCCTTACAAAAAAAACTAAGAGAAACACAAAATGAAACTCAGGGCTGGAATCAACGTTTCTGGAGTAATCACAATAAGAAGTTTGTGAAAGTAATATAAAATAGGTAGTTGAATTATGTATCAGTGTTAATTATTATGTAATGTTTTAGGAGAAACAGGATTTCATTAATAACTTATTAATTGAAGATAAAGATAAACAAATTAGTGCTGATGAAATGAGTGGATTCTATAAGAAATTTTTAAATGATAATTGGAAAACTCATGTTACATATAACAAAGAGTGGTATATTAGAAACTTTACCATTTTAATTTATTCAATAGGTGTTACCTTGGAGAAACATGCTCTATATCTACTAACAAAATTTAAATAGTTTATTTTATGACATATTTACAATGTACATGGTGTGATATCTTACAAAACACATATTATTTTTATCATTTACAGTTAATATTCATATTGAATTTGAAAGTATAGATGGAATTTGAAACCATTTATACATTCATGTAGAAGCTGCAGTACATTGCTTATAATTTTGTATATATTGTAAATATTTGTTATTTAATATTATGCAGAAAAAACATTGTTTTGAAATACAGTTATTTTTTACCTATTAACATTTCTAATGGTTTATATTGATTTGGATTTGCTTATTAATTTGTTGCAAAGGTTGCTTTGGACCTTTCTCTAGATATTAAATATCAAATTAAAACAATCTGAAAACCCATAAAATCCCTTCTTGTTTGCAGAAACATTACAGGGAAAAATTAGAATGAGTAAATATCTAGAAGCAGCACAGGCATTAACAAAAAAATACTTTTCACCATACACCCCAATATTATCATATCTATCATGGTCCTAAACTGAATTGCTCTACTAAATTCCTTCGTGAATATGATAAAAATGGGATATTTAATCAGCCTGAAGCAGAAAGTGAGGACTAGAAAAGCTATAATTGCTGGAATATTCTTAGTGACATAGCTGATGAGGCCACATAGTAACTGTTTCAGTTCTATGACATGAAAGTATATCAATTTGACAACAGAACAACACACTCACAGAGGTTATTCTGTTCTTGGGATAAAATGATATACAGAGCATTTCAATGAAATCTATCCAGCCCACATAATTCTTATTGAGTTACTCTTATGAAAAAAAAGGTCAAAAATCATATAAAGGGGGACATATTTTTGCTCATATGTAGACGTTATAACTTTAACCCCTTCCCCCATATGGTCATCCATCCAATTTTTTAAATGGAACACCCTACACATTATTGCATTGTTAGGTTCTCCTGTACAAGAGAGGATTACAAAAATGTATAATACATACCTAAGTGAAAAGTCGGGGCTACGACCCAGCACTGTAATGGAACGCTTTTGATGCGATAATTACAGTCGAACATGGTTAGTATTTGGATGGGTGACCAAGCCAGGGAAAACCATCGTATAGGGCCCGTGCAGCCGGCAGCGAAGTAGCATATCACAGCTCGCGGGCATTATACCAATGAGCACGAGGTATGATGTAGATATGCCGTCTTTCGGAGGAGACGTAAAACCGAGGTCCCGAGTCCCATGGATGTTGGGCTCGTTAAGGAGCGCTACCACTGGTTAGAACACTAGTGGGTTCGCCAAAATTTCCGGTTAGGGGTAGAGCGTACTCCCGGCGTTAAGACAAGACAAGTGAAAAGTCGTTGACTCAAATGAGTTTCGAACATTAGGTAACAATTCTGGGCGTGTTCGTCGTCATTCCTGAATAATTCGCTAGCGTAAATCACCCATAGATGCTGGATATATAAGAGGCATAAATTTGGGTTTTCAGATATCTCAATAAAAAAGTCTAGGGGGTTGAATCGGGTGACCTAGGTGGCAATTCCAACATTGGGCCTTGTCTACCTATCCACCGAGCAGGAAATGATTCGATTAAAAACCGTCTTACATCGAGAGCGGAATGTGGGGCGCCCCAGATTGTTGAAGCACTGGCAAAGCTTCTGATATGGTATATCATAATTTTCTTTTATTTGTGTTATTTTTTGTTAAAATTTTTGGTGTGGACTATAAAACTAGTGCATTATGTGTGGGTCATGGGGTCATTTTCTGTCCAATATATTTAATTACTACTACTAAATGTGCAGGCGAGCCTTGTCCTGCACAACTCAAGCCAAGGTTCCAGCACTGAGGCCACTGGCGGGCCCATTGTGCCATTCCTGCTACCTAGACATCCATGAAGCCGAGCCCTTCAATAAAGGCCACAACCTTTTTCAATGGATGTCTGCTTGTGTCTCCAGGGGCCATAACAGGGACTCCGAACATTCGCCTGCGTAGTACAGCCCAGTGTGGACACTCTAAGAGAACATGGACTGACGTTTCGTCAGTCATGCCGCAACCCCTACATAGGGAACTTTCCTCTACTCCTAAGTTGTGGATGTGTTTCCTTATACAGCAGTGCCCTGTTAGGAGTGCTGCTATCTTCCTTAGCCTACTCCTTGGTAGTTCAGTAGCTGCCCTGGCGTGTCCATCAGTCCATCCCTTCAGTATAGAAGTTTGGATTGTCTAGGACCCTGCAGAGCATTCCAATGAGCGAGGTGCTGATTCCTCAGCCACTTCTTCGTCTCCTTACGTATTTTTTGTTTTGTTAGGCACAGGGTCGGGCCCGGGCCGCAGAAAGGAGCTGCCGCCCCTTCCGCAGCCAGTGCATCCGCCATCTCGTTGCCTTCAAAACCAGAGTGGGCTGGAATCCATTCTAGCCGCACCACGTTCCGCCTAGCAAGATTAGCAAGTCGTTCTCGACATTCGTTAGCAAGTCCTGAGTTGCTGGTATACCCACTCAGGGCTTTAATTGCTGCCTGACTGTCGGAGTATATTATGGTTACGCGTCGATCCACATAACCTCTGTCTAGGTTTATCTGCGCACATTCCAAGATAGCATAAATCTCGGCCTGATATGCAGATACACCATCACCCAATGGTACACAAACTTGTGTTCTTGGGTTCCTGGAGTAAATTCCAGCCCCTGCTCTATCACCGAGGCATGAGCCATCTGTGTACCAGACGGTCCCATTAGGCTGTGTATTCCTCTCTTTTCCCAGCACTCTATCCCGGATCATGGCCCTGTATGGGGTAGCGAAGTAGTACTTTTACGCAGGCATTCATCAGCCGCTCGAGCCAGAACTGGAATATCTTCCAGGAGCCGGAACTTCTTGACGTGCCTGCACTCTTCCCCTCTTCGCACGTATCCCAGCCGTTTCAAGCGCAGGAAAGCCCTCCCCGCCCCAGCCTCGATCACATGGTGAAGAGGCCGAAGACCAAGGATCACTTCCATCGCAACAGTTGGTGTAGTTCTCATGCAGCCAGTTGCCCCCAAACTGACCACCTCTTTAATTACTCCACCATTTAAAGCAAATGAAAATTCGTCAGAAAAGCAGATATTGTACAGATGTACAGCTGGAGTGTCGTGCAGTCGTTCCCACATCAATTCACAAAACTGTAGACGCCGGTCGTAAAAGTCTTCATATTGCTCTTGGACTAATTTAATTTTTTGTTTATGTAAAATTCTGAAAACACTGCTGCTGCGAGAAACACCCACTGCAGTAAAAATTTGTGATATTGACTGTTATGTTCTTCTAACGTAAAAGTTCTCCTAAAACCGCAATTTCCATCGCCTCGTTGAAAACTACTCGTTGTGGTTGGTGTTTTTTTATTGGCAAAAGATCCTGTTCCAAAAACTGTTTGCATTAATTCAGTGACGTACTTATGTGTGGCAGTTCTTCCGGGATGAGCAACATTAAATGTCCAGCTGTGGCTCTTGCAGATTTATTGTTTTCGTAATATAATCCTACAATTGCAGCTTGAAAGCGTCAAACACCAGTTTTTAGGTCGCTATGTTTTTGTCCCCAAGCAAAACATTGTTAACTTAATTGAGTAGAGCTAGTGCCGCAGTGAAGGCATAGTTTATATTGAAATCATCCGTAACTTCCAACTGATTGACCTATTATTTATATACAAGAGTATCGATATGTGGGGGAGTATTGAGGGTAATTACCCCCCTCCAAGAATAATAAATAAATATATTTTTTAATTATATTTAATAATTAACATGCCCAAGTCAGATATAGCTGCATCACACAACACTAAAAAGGTTGAAAATGTGGGTAAAAGCAACAATGGGACAAGAAAGGTTAGTGGCATTAGCATTGCTATATATTCATAGGAGCATAGATTTAAATTTAAATGTTACACTAAAGAGATATGCAAAAAAGATAAAGAGGCATTTAGATTTTATTTTGTACATTTAATAAAGTTCATGTTTCCTTTTTGTCTTGTGAGTACTTGTCAAAGAACATTTACTAATGTTATTTATTTGTAATAGACGTTTAGTTTTTTTTTTATTTGTGATTTGTTTATTATTTCTAACATATAATATAGACGTTTATGGCTGTTTGATTTCTGATTTGTTTGTCCAAAGAAGTTTAGTTTTGTTTCTAATTATAATATATGTTATTTATGACTCTCTACAATATGATTTTTTTTATTACCCAAACCAAAAAACCTCTACCCCTCTAGAAAAAATATTATCGAAGCCCCTGTTTATTTGTTATACATGTTTGCAATCCTCATTTAAAAAAGGTAGAACGTGTCGCAGGACACACGGTAGGAACTTTAGTTCCTTTTAAGCAAAAATTATGTAATACATCTGACACAGATAAACAATTTGCATATCTCTCGGTGGTCGAGTAGTAAGCAAACCAGACTCTTACGCGGTAGACCCGGGTTCGATTTTAAATAATTATTCTGCTTGATATTAATAACGACAACAGTTAGACGTTTGAAATATTTAGCAGAATATTCATTATTATAGATAATGGTACGGTACCCTTCATGAGGGAGTCCGACTGGCAACATCTACTTATAACAGCATCGAATATTTAAAAAGGGAAACCGTAGCATTATACAAATTGGACATTCAAGAACTGTACGATGACCACAAAAAAATTAGTGGAAACATAAAATTGAATTGTTAAATTTCCAATTTGAAGTTATATTACAGTTTATAGAAATTTTTATTTTCTAGATTTTTTCTTAAGTGGGTCGTAGAAAAAATATGCTGTTCGACTCGTGTGGATTGTCCATATCGCACTTGAACGATTGAGCACTCCGCCTACGGCGTCTTGCTCAAACTTTGTCCTCGTGCGATATGGCCATCATATCCACACTAGTTGCACAAACTACTATTTCTATCAAAATATGCCCTTTTACATTTAAAAACAAGCTGCCAAATGTCAAATCAATTTATCCATCCATTTTAAAGTTATCGAATTAAAACATTCAAGTTTTCAAAATTTCAACACCCTGTATTTCGAAAAGTAAATGTGCTAGACCCCTTAATCCTCATATCATTTTGTCCAATTTTACGAGAGGAATCTACATGCAAACGTTGTAATTACCCTTACCGTTCGAGATGCTAATACCATTTTTTGCGCGATCGTATTGAAATAAATTCCGAATAAAATAATTTAAATTTCTTCGAAATGAACGAAATGTCAAAAGTGACATTTATACTTCTCGATCAGTTTAAAATATATTATTTTGCATTTTGGTGAAATTGTTTTTATGCTATTTATTACTTTTCAACGTCTGAACGGTAAGTAAATCACTTACCGACGTGTTAAATTTAGAAACACACAACCTACCGTCCTGACAACCGATGCTGTAAATAAACAAAAAAGATCAATCGCGCAAAAAAAATTATGGAAATAATAATAAAAATTTATCCGAACAAATTCAAGTAGATCACCAGCACTGCGAATACCAGCTTTGCATAGAATTTTAATATAGCATCGGTGGTTCAGTGGTAGAATGCTCGCCTTCCACGCGGGCGGACCGGGTTCGATTCCCGGCCGAAGCATATGAATCGCTGCTTCGTAAACGAGAGAGAGAGAGACTCAGGAGAGAGCACACGCAAGCAAGGCACATAACGAAGCAACGTAACGTAACGGTCAGATCTTTTGCGTCACGACCCCCGGTCGCTCAAACATAACCTGACGTAAAGAACTAAAGTTCCAAAAATTAAAAATTAGGTGGTTGACCACAGGGGGAGGGTTAGTTTTTATGATTTTTGACGTTTTTTAATTTTTCCATACAAGTGACGCATTCAGAATGCGTGTGTTGAAATAAAATTTTATCAATTAAATTCATAATGCGAAATTCCACGGGGATTTTCATAAGTGATGAATTTCACATCTATGCACCGGAGGGATTAATATGAGCTTGGGGATGATTTGGTTTTGATTTCCCCGGTCCTTGCCATTTGGGTTTAATGTTGATTTTCCTATAGGACGAATTAAATCATAAGAACATTTTTTTGCTAGTTACCTACTAGTTATTAAATTATTTTTAGTATTTTAATCCTTTTGATCCGTTTGTTAGTCAACAGGGTTGAAAATATATTTTTAAATAGATTTTACACGTAAACATCTAAAATTAGATTGAAAATATTTTCACAGTGATTTGTTTTTATTTTATAATATCTTAAAAATATTATTTAATAATAATATATACCAGGGCACTAGTATGCGATGTAGCAGTCCAAAAAAGAACATGCCGAAAACTCGAAACCTTGGTTGATTTTATTCTCAAAACACGCATCAGATAAAAATAATAAAAATACACGGGTATAAAATCCAGTTATACATACGAAATTTATCATTTATCCTAACGTCACATCTTTCTTGACATCAATTACTGACGTTTTTCAATTATTACGTTTCAATAAATGCGTCGAGATGTATAAACATGTGACTAAGTATTTTTTACTAATAATCGATGTTATTTATAGAACCAAATAGGATGGAAATACTACTTATTAAGCTGCGAAACTGGGTTAATTTGTGTGTCTCTGCTGTCAAATAATTTAAAATATACCTATCCCATTAAAAAAGGTTTTAAAAAAGTACGTTTTTCGGTCATAACAATATATAGCTTTTGCCCGTGACTTAATCGTCCGCGAAAATGTCGAAAATGGTACTAAGGATACATTATTTAATAAGTTTTTTACGTTATTAGGAATATCGGTATTGATTTGCAGATCAACGTTTTTGGAATAAAATCGGATTGAGTATTTCAAAAGAATTAAGGAGTAGGTATTGATGCAAATCTCCCCCAAAATAACTTTCTACCCATTTTTAACCCCGTTATAAGGCGATGAGTTTTAATAAAATATAAAAGACGCCTTCCATCGCAATTCTGTTAAATAATGTCTATGCGAAATTTGAAGTAGATTGGACCAAGGAATCACGTTGTCCCCTACATACTTTGCCTCCGTTTTTCACCTCCTTAGAGGTAGAATTTCAGAAAATAATTTCTTATCGGATGCCTACGTCACACAAAGAACACACCCTCCAAGTTTGAGCTCCCTACGATTAGCGGCTTAGGCTGTCCGTTGATCCGTCAGAAAGTTTTTCAGGACAAATAATACCTACATTGTTTACCGAGTAGGAAAAGTCTAACATTCCTGAATGACTGAAGATTGCTTAGTCGAGGCGCAAGCTGAAACATAGCAACACAGAGTCCAGGAATGTGGCTTATCCTACGAGATAAACATACTATTTTTCCACAAATCGTTTAAAATTCGATTAATTATTTATAATAATAGTAATTAATTTTGAAAAAATCATGAATAATTTTATTCATTATAAATGGAACTTTAAAATTCGTAATAAATTCACTTGGGTTATTATGGAAACATATTAAGGTTGAATTTTATTGTCAAACTTGACGCATATAAGTTTAATTGCTGGTGCTGGTGTTCTCGAGAGTTAAAATGGTGATAAATTTTCATTTCTGGAACTCCTCCAGAGCCGGTTGAAGCAGTGAATACTGCTTCATTAGAATTATTGCCAAGGAAATCAAGAGAAAACTACGAATATGCATATAACTGTGAGGAAATATTTCCTTACACTAAGGAAATCTTGACTTTTTCTTTCCTTGCGATTTTCGGAAAAAGCATTTTATATGCATAGATTACTGAAAAACACAACAAAATTGTACTACATAATAAATCTCTTTTATATGAAGGTAGAAATCCGTTTTTTGTCAAAAATATCTGCCTATTGCTATATTTTATACTTAAAATGTTTACTTTTGGAGATATTAATTTTTTTAAGGACTTTTTTACTGATACTAATTTATTAAAGAAATTATAAAGTCACAATCCCTTATAATTTGAATACGATTAAATATGTACTTTGCTGATGACTCAAGCTGTTAAAACTTTGCCAGTCTCAGATTTATTTTACCAGTACATGTTTGAGGATCAATATCCTCTTTTCCATCTGACATCGCTACTTTCCACTGCATCCAACCATCTGGTAGATTGTCTAAAGCGAGTTGTTTTAGTCTCTTTAAGACACCATCTTCATCATCCTCAACATCTTGAATATACAAATCTCTAAAGTTGAGATTTTGGAGTTAATTGCCATCTGAAAGGCAAAGAAGAAAAATCATAAGTCATAAAAATGTACTTATTATGAAATAACTTGTAATATAATTGAGAATGTACAGCATTCTTCAAAAAACGTAGAAATTAGGCCTGCTCAACTTAAAAAATGAGCCTCTTCAGCCAACAAAACGGCTGCAAATTTGGGCCATGCCGGCTGTAAAATTGAACCGTGACGGCTGTAAAATATGTAGGTATATTTATGCGAAAAGTGTGGATAAAATACAAGAAGTAGTAACCAATCATTCTATATCTCAATTAACATTTGATAATTTATTATTTTACATAGATTGCTAAATAAAGATCTCTAGAACCATCTTCAAGAACACTGGAACAAATAAATCAAAGCATATCATCCATAACTACTGTGGCAGGAACGATTATTAAAGGTTGTAATGCTTAGCTGGAAAGCTTCTGCTTGCCAAGAGATGATTACCATCTTTGATAAGTTATTTTGAATGAGAATACTACAATAAATACTACAATAAATAAGTATGTATGAAGCATGATGAACAATAATAATTTCACTTTCAATTTCTATAATTATTATCCAACCAATTAATAATTGTAATAACCTACCTATATTATATAGTTAAACTACTTGAATTTTTGTCACTAATGATAGTTATTGTTAATTTTGAAATCAATTATGTTGACTTTAATTGTAACATTTTGTGTATTAATATGTCAGATGTTGATTACTCATTATTTGGTGAAATTATCACGTGATCGTAGGAAAAATACTGTACATTACTCTTGCGAAAGTGATTTTTCACACTCGTGTGATTGTCACACTCGGCTCATGCCTCGTGCTACAATCTTTCCCACTCGTGTGAAAAATGTCACTTTCCGCACACGTTATGTAATATACTATTTTCTTCATTCACGGCCGAAAGTACGTACTTGCTGCTTCTGTTGGGAGGCACAAAGTCCGATATTTATGCTTTCCGCACTGTGCGCCATGATGCCCTGGCAGCAAGCATAGACAATGCAGCAAGTACGTACTTTTGGCTGTGAATAAAGAAACATATAGTATACACCACACGTACAGAAAGTTTGAGAGCCCTGAACAGTGCAGGAATCTCAAACTTCCTGCACTAGTAGAGTAATATACTATTTCCTTTTATAATTAGGATTTTACTGGAATAATTATTGAAAAATTAAAATTTCTTGAAATTAATCATATTAGAGAAACCTGTGTATAACCCATTTTTCGTAATTTTCCCAGTTTATGGAAAACGCGTCTCATCCCCTTTGTAAGCTAAGTGATTCGAATGGTTTCCCAAGGGCTTCATTTTAATTCGAATTCCAAGTAGCAAATCTTAATTATCTTTAGAAAGTTCATACATAACACTCTACTAAAACAATCTACTACTAACAACTTGTATTCAGGCAACAGATGTCAGAAATGCTGACGTCGTTTTCGCAAATTAGTTACATACAAGTTACGAAGATCATCCCTGCACAGTACAGCACAGTTGCTTTTAATCATAATTCATCTTGTAGAGGATAAGGTCTTGCCCGAGCCCACGTTACGCAATTAATTTTCTTGTTATCTTGGATTATTCTCTTAACATATTAATTCCATTGTGCATATATATGTTTAGTTTTGGTTTGTACATATGTCAGATAGTAAATCGCATTTCATCCAAAAATATGTTTGCTAGAGTTGAAATGTGACATATGGTTATGTTTAAATGTCATTTAACCCAAGTCATCGTTGTACTTTGAATAAATAGTTAATCAAGAAAATTATTGCTTTATATACAGAGTTCTGTATAAAATATGGAACCCCCTCAACGGTTTAATATTTTTGAATCAAATTGCTCATACCTTTCTAAGAAGATCCAAGGAATTTGAAAATGTTATCAAATTCAATATACCATTTCCGGTTAAACCGGGAATGCATATCAACTTTCTTATTTTAAATAGAACACTCTATAGTTTATTTCTTAATGTCTGACAGCACAGTAGCCTCATTAAATATTCAAATAGAAAATTATCTCTTACAGAGTGATCCTAAGAATTTTACAAGTAAATACTAAAATTCTAATGCAAAACAAGTAGGTGTCTGTATTGGTTATCTATACATCCCTGTTTCAGCTCAAAATACAATATGGTAATAAAACTGAACAATGCCAGATAAACGATAAACATTGCGGCAGTGGCGGAGATTACGATATTAGTTCATAACCTTTCCTTTGGACCCATATTAACTCTATCGCATTTAATTCACAATGGTATGAACGGTGACGCTTATGGTTTACTACCTGACTAGCATCTGTGACCTTTTCGCGTGCTGTTCAGACAATAAGAAACAGACTATATATATTTTTACATTTTTGAATTCCTCGTGAAATTCTGGCTACAGTGAAACTTTCCATTCATATTTTTATTGAATTATTCAGGCTTTAATCAATAATAATTAATCGTCTACATAATTAAAATTTCGATACGTTTTTCTTCACTTAGATACACATAACAGAAAAAACAATAGTGGGTTCCATACTTTATACTAACTCTGTATAGTTACATTCCTTCAAAAATAGAGGATTTTGAGACTTAATTTCTAGAAAACTTTTTTGTAATGTTTTAGTCTCATTTTCATTCAAACTCCTAGAAATAAACTTTACCAGTATTTGATATAAATCCCTATAAATGTATCCCTTTCTTTAAGCATTTTTTGTACAGAGTGTCACAAATTGGATGGTATTTAAAAAATAATTATTATGTTTTCGTGAAACAAGCCATGGTCCAAACAGATCTTCACTAAGTTGTTTCATATTCAAGATATAGGACGATTTTCTAAAATTTTCCCAAACTCAAATATCTTCTTTATCTTACTAATTATGAAAAAAATGCTACAGAGCTCCTGATAGAATAAACGAAGCAGATTCCAGTGCAATGGGAAATTTATTTTTAATGTGACAGATTAGCAGACGTTTTGTTACCTATTATTTATTTAAAATAATAAGGCAAGATAAATTGCAACGGCGACTCAATGTGGAGAGCACCTCAGGTGTGAATTCGGAGACCAAACTAATGTTACGAACTCACTGATTCTGAAGCCGGTCCTACGCAAACTATGAATGCGACCTTTCTAGAAAGGTTCTTTCTCAGGTAATATCGAGACTTTTCTCGAACAGCGTAGAAGGCGGTGAATTCAAGAATTCTAGAGATTCGAGGGACTATATACGCGGTTTTCGAGTGAGTCGAGGAGCTGTTCAGTATACAGTGAACCGGTAAACAGTTTCAGTATACAGTAAGTGAACAGATAGTGAATATAAATAGTGTTGAAGATAAAATAGGACAATTAGTATACCGAGTGTAAATAAATTAGTAGACATTAAGTAGTGTGTATATAAATTAAGTTTATTATAATAGTGTGTAAGTGTTTATTTTAAATCAATAGTAATTAGCCATATTGAGTGTATAATTTTATCCCACGGTAAAAACAGTTCAAATAAATAAGAAAAACATTACACTAATATCAGTTCAGGGAGTAGTCTTACCGGTTCGCGGGTAATCCTACTTTATTTAAGTTATTGAAGTTATATTGAAGTTAATGAGATAATAGATGAAGTTAAGAAACCAAATGAATTTAATAAGTTAATAAATCAAGTTAAGGAATGTAATTAAAGTTAATCAAGAAAGGTAAGTGGGCGCCACCCCGAATAATATTAGTCGACTTGTTTCTCACCACACAACTCTTATCTCACATCAACTCAAATCAACAAACATGAAAATGCTGAAAGGGAAGGAATATGAACAACGTTGTTAAATTTACAAGTTGTATAATGAATTAAAAACTACTCACAGTGAATGAATGTTGTTTTATGTTGTTTACGTTGTTTGTTGTTTTACGTTGTTTTTACGTTGTTTTACTTTCCTTATTTTCTTCGGACAGTTCCTAGGTGTCTGATGTTAATCTACCCCATAGAAACTTCTTCGTCCGGAATGTCACATACAAATTGGCAGGTACAAAGTGCATTCACATTGAATGCACTTTAGAAAAAAAAAGTTTGAAGTAAACCTCTCACAAGAAATTAAAATTAACCTTATCGGTTCATGGTTCACAGGAGAAAGAAAGCTTATTTTTACTACTGGTTATTAAATTGAACCATGCGATGAGCAATGGACATACGTTGCATATCCCTTTTCTGTTCACATGCTCCGCTTCGAGAAAGAATTTACATATTCGTAGTATGTTCTTAATTTCTCTCTCTATAGGAGAGAAGAATTGAAATATTTGACCAATATCAGTGTATACTGATTCTCACCAACGGAGATTATCCGTCGCTCATTAAATTTAAAAAATTGCCTTTCAGCGGTGATCGATGCTACAGGTTCTCGACGAGAATCACATGTTGGTAAGGGAAAAGGACTGGTTACTCGCAGTCCGGTAGATATTTAAATATTACAATGATAGTGGCCAAATATAACGTTACAGTTTTCTTTTTCACCTGATATATGACAGGCACATTGGGTAGTATGAATAAAAATGAGCAGTCAATTTATACTTAAAAAGTTGGAGGAAATTCTCACGGAGCAGATACTCCGCTTGAGTAGATACTCTTATGTATAGTTTATTGTAAGATTCTCATTTTTGATGAGAATAAAAGTGTTTTATACTCTGTAAGATGATTTTGGAGTCAGATAGTCACCAGACTTCAGTTTCACCGTGATAGAACTATGACTTAGTTCGTGCTTAATTTGAGTTCAAAAATAGTATATTAAAGTATAAGTGGATATTAAGGTCTTTAAAACACGCGCGATTTTTGGAGCACGACGGCGAAGCCGGAGTGCTCGAAATAGAGCAAGTGTTTTAAAGACCAGTTATCCACGAATACTTTACGATATTTTTTTTTATTGGTGCACTTTGAAATTATAAATACCGGTCTATAACTGATACAACAACAAGAAATGGAAATCATAGATGGAAACGTCAACTAAATGTCAAATGGTTGAATTCGTGACGTATATGATGTACACCTTGCGTTGTCATGGAAATGAGAAAAACATAAACTAATTTGTATTTTGATGGAAGTTCAACCTTATTGAGTTCTGTGAATGTCAATAGTATTAATTTAAATACCATTTCCTAAGATTTGAAAAATGGAAATATTAATATTTCAAACAATACCAACGGCACTTTCCATTTTAATTTATAAATTTGACATTGTTAAATATCGTTCGAATAAAAGTTTTGACGTTACAAACTACTCCTGTCAGATCAATAATAAAAAAATTGACATTTAGACATGATTTAGACCATAGATTTAGACTTCGTTTCTCGAGTTGTTGATGTTGCCACGGTAACTTTAAAAAACGCGCCTGCTAAAAAGTTCGATTTAGACACGCTGAGGCGTGCTTTAAATAGGTAAAATGGTTCACCAATAAAAAAAAATATTATAAACCTAGAAGAAGTACGTGTGATCGTCAATTTAAAGCATTGTAAAGATAATTTAGAGTAGCTATTAAATATCTTTTTGGGTATGTAGAATCGGATGGAACAAGAAATCGTGCTATTATATGTAACAGTGATAAAATGAAAATATTTTCGAGATATGTAGGTTGATCCGGGGCTTCAAACAAGAGGAGGAGAATATTTTGGTGTTCACCAAATTTCTTTTTCAATACTTATGACGCAGGTTGGTGACTAGACGATAGAAAAATGCGGACGGTGGATTAAATTCCCTCGCACTCCGGTGGATGTAATAAAAGTCAAATAAAGATAGCAAACAATGTACACTATTCCAATTGCCGTGGGCAAAGATTACGGAATAAAAATATAAGATGTTTCACTCCAGGGCGGTTTGATTCAAGTTGCTGTCCCAAACGGACGCCGCTCTCATAAATTATGTTTACGACTCGCTTTTGTTGTCAATAACGAGACCGGTAGATATCAGATAAGTTCGAAAATTTTATTTTATTTTAAGCTATACGGGGGTAATTAGAAAAATATATATTTAAATTAATAGGATTCTTTATCACAAAGGTTTATTTTTAAATGTTAATTATTTCGAAAAATGTTCGGGATATGAATTTGAAAAGGTAATTAAAAAATAAACTTAAATTTTTAAAATGAATCAATTTACAGTTTTTATCCAGCATCTTAGTAATTTTGTGATACTTATTGATAATCTAGCAGATATTTATCACAAATTCAATTGAATATACTCATTAGCCACCAGAATAATAGGGCCACTAAATCTTAAATTTTGATCTATAATTAACGCGTATTTTTTGGATTGACAAGGTTAAAACAGTAAAAAGAGAAGCAGCTGCAGGATACCTTTATTAAAAATTTTTATAAATGTTGTAAAATACTAAGTTTGGAGTTTGGTTTATGTGTTTAACTTAATCTATTGTTTTTCAAATCTTTCAATATTCATTTAAGAGTAAAATATATACGGACTCTGGTATAGACACTGGCATAATGTTTGAAAGGAAATTGATTACATGGATGATGAAAAGAAAATTTAGTAAATTCGTTCAAAAGGAACTGACCAATTCCCCTTTGGTTAGCCATACAATTGAATTTTTGTGTTTTCTTGCGTAATGTACTTGTTTATATAATATCCTTATTATAAAAATAAATCCGTAATTTTGTATTAGCAAATATTACAAAATATTTAGTGTTTAAGCTTTGCTATTAAAGAGAAAAATATTAATATGACTTTTTGCTCATTTCAACAATTAATTAATAAATTAAAAAAATGTATACAACATAAATATAAAACACGAACAACCAATAAACACTGTTCTAAAATAACAGCGCTCGACGGGCGACGTCCCGTATAATATGCCAAATTAAATGCCAGTAAGGACGTAACGACGTACTGTACCATCCAAGTCACCAGACAGTCACCAGCGCATCGGTGCTTTACGCGATAAATTCGAACGAGTGAAACATCTTATATTTTTATTCTGTAATCTTTGCCTTGGGTGTGATCGATTGCACCCACATAAAAATGAAAAACCATCTCTTCATGATGATTAATTGCAAATGATATCATAGCATCAATGTTCAAACCACTTGCAATGCAGATGAGATGGTTTACAAGCGTAGACGCTTCATAGATTTGATCGCGATTCACGGATATGGAGCAACGCACAAATTTGCAAAGAATGTGTGTAAAGAGTTCGAATGCAATAAAAAGTTGAGTATTTCTATACATTATGTACTAAAATATTTAGGAATATGTATTTATTAAAACGAAGTCTCTTTTATTCTTACAAAATGGAGTACTTATAAGCACGAATAAGTTCATAGTTCAGGTCCATTCTTAATTCAGAATTACATCTTTTAGGTAAATGAAACTTACTTTTTTATCTTTCACTTTCCAAAAATGTATTCTTACAGTTTCCAAAAATTTATTGACCCAATATATTAATGGATTAACGTCTTCATTAGAGTTTTTGGTAGGTATTGGGTTGTTGACTATATGTCAAATCAATAACACAGCAGCAATCACCATAATAGCATTGACCTGTGGATTAAAACTATCCTAACAAATATTTCATTCGTTTTCTTATTACAAATTGAATGGACAACTTCGTTATTTTCAGGTAAATAATCAATATGAACTTTTATCAGATGAAGGGTATGTATCTATTTGATAAAACATAAACTGGTTTTGTTCTTGTTTTATTATTAACCTTTTTTGACATACAATTTACATTGTAGCATTTCATTGAACCGATTTATGCAAAATATGCGGATTTGTAGAGTTGATGTATTAACTCCCTTGACGTCAATAATAAGCAGTCCAGTCTGTCCGGTAATTTTTATATTTCGTATTCCACTGAGTTGTATTTAAGACAATGGTTCAATTGAAATTAAAAAAACAGTATTTTTGAAAAGCGTTTTTACTGTCTTGACAGTTTATAGCAAAATTTGACGATTGCCTGCATTGATGAAAACATCAGAAGAGGATATACCGGACAAAATATTCACTGACATCCAGGCTCTGCTTAAAGCTATCAGCAATCCAACAACTAGGACTAAATTGGTAAAGAACTGTAAAGAATCCTTTAACATGCTGGCAAAAGTCAACAAAGTGTCTCTAATATGGGTGTAGTTTGAATTCATTCCAAAACGTGGCCATCATGTCGGATTCTAAATCTGTTTTGCAAGGAATAGAAAGTTCTCCATCAAAATGTTTCAGGCAACATCTTATTTTTGAAATTAAGCGGTTGCTATATGATTTAAAAAATAGTGGGAAGAAAATTCATCTTATCTGGGTGAAAGGACATTGCGGGATAGATGGAAATGAAAGTGTGGACTACGAAGCAAAAGCGGCATGTAGAATATCTAAGTTAACTAAAACCCAATCATTTTCGGACTTAATAAATAGCCACAAAGAATTAGCCCTCACACGTTGGAAAAACTATTATCAAAATATTGCAAAAACAAACAGCAATCAGTATTTCCATTTATATCCGCAACTCCCCAGTAAAAATAACCTCTTAAATTTAAATTATAGCAAAAGACATCAGGGAATTCTCACACGTTTAAAAGTGAATCATGGACGTTTTCGGGCTTATCTACACAAAATAGGTATTTTCAACACACCTTTTTGTACTTGCGATAATATATCAATAGATGATCTCAACCATATTTTTTGTGCATGTGAGGATCGACTGGCAGAAAGAACAGAACTTTATAATTCTCTCATAGCCTACAACTTTCCCATGCCTGTTAATTTATGTTCACTTCTAGCAAAAAACGAAAAGGCTATTTTTTACCTACTTATACGTTTTGTTAATGATGCGAAATTGGAAATATAGACTTTTCCTTCAGATTAATATCTAAACTTTCTATACTCCCTGTGGTTAATGGACACCGTCCGAGACCATCTCTTTCACACACACACATGGGTGCCGGTAGTTGAGGGGATTACAGGGAATGAAATGGCAGACCAGCTAGCTAAAGAAGGTACTAAAGGAGCTTTCACAGGTCCGGAACCGATTTGTGGAATCATAAAGGATTACATAAGAGGGGAAGTCGGAAACTAGATAATTAAGGAACGCACCCACTCAAATGGAGGCTGACACAAGGACATCTCCATACTAAGAGTTTACTGAATAAGTTAGACAAGGAACTCTTGTCCAGGCTGTTGAAACTAGATAAGAGAAATTTGAAGACAGTTACCGACCTGGTGACTGGGCACTGTACCCTAAGGAAGCATCTGCACCGGATGGGCAAAGTTAGAGAACCTATATGTGCAGAAAATGTGAACTCTACGATGAAACAACTACTGACATACTCTGCTTCTGTAAGAACTTACATGGACTCATACGGAAGCACTTTGGCGCTTTGGAACTACTGAAGATCCCTCCCGATGAACTGGTGGCTTATATACAAGACACGAAGCTTCTGGAATGGAAGAAGGTAGATAACATGGGTAATGGCACAACGATTCAGTTCAAGTACCTGGGCTATTGAGCCCAACCCAAACGTATGAATGAAGCTCGTTTATTTCAAAAGCTGTGTGAAGAAATGGGTAGTCTTCATATATGCCCCCTTTTACCAGTTCACTGGTTATCCAAAGGAAAAGTACTGACACGATTAGTAGAGCTACGCAATGAAGTTATAATTCACTTGGATGGGAAAACTGAATATATTGAACATCCAATGTACAAGGAATTCATTATCAAGCTCACATAGGTATACAGTGGATATTTCTTCGAACTTAAATGAGCTCAATTTGTATTTGCAAGGTTCAAACAGATTAGACATTTTTGCAATTTACGATAACATTCGCGCGTTCATGAAAAAGCTTTTGCTGTAGAAGAGTTGTATTGAGGATGGGAAGTATAATAATTGTTTTTGAACACTTGAAACTTTTATTGTTGAAAACCAAGTGCAGCTGAAGATGAACGTAGTGTTTGCAATTTCCACTCATTTATCATTGTTAAAAAGAAACTATTTTGGTGAGAAGATGAAAGGCTCGACTTGTTCAATTGGATTTTCACGCTTGTCTTTGTCCTGGTGAATTTGTATATTCCATTTATTTATGACCTATCCACTTTTCTGTAGCCTATTTTTTTGTCGTTTTAAAGGCAGCAAAGCAGCAGAAGGACTCTGGTCCAACGAAGAGCATTGAGGAATGGCTTTGCTACGCCTTCCCAGTAGGTACATTCAGAGCACACACTTTGGAATCAAGTGTCTCTGGTTATCTCTGCAGATGACAATTGAAAGATCAATATCTGAGAAGGTGGCCCCTGCTTTTGCATTGTCCACTATTGACTGTGACATGGCCCTGTTTAAGTCATGACTTATGGATCTGTATGATTTTGGAGTAAGGTCCTATACTTTATCCCCTTTACATCCACAATAAAATCTTGCGAGTCGCAGTAGATGGCCAAATAAACAACTATAAGACTTTAATATTTTGCCAATGTTCCAGTATTATCCCTCATGCAAATATTTGATAAATCGAAAATATTTCATAATCATCTCTTAATTAATTAATTTTTTTTCAAGGGTATTATCCCCTGATATGGAATGTACTCACATGTGTCAATATTGTAACAATATTTTGATTTCAATTGTTTATTGTCCTCGTGTCGATAACCTTGAGTAGACCAAATTCAAAAATTTCAACAAAAAAAGCTAATGAATGAAGAGTATTGAAATTCATACGTAATAAATATGCGAATTGAATAATTAATTTTTAATCTACCGGTACAAGCAAAATTAAAGATTACCTCCCAAGTAACAATTTATGCTGATTATTGATTGAAAAAGCGCTTAAGCAGTTTATTGTTCAGTCTAAAGCTAAATATCGGTATCAAACTTATGTTGAATAAACCCTTGTTAAGCTCTTATTCACCCAAAAATGGAGAATTTAAACAGCTATTACTGGACATTATGGCTGCCAGTCATGACTGAAGAATAGCTTCTTCAGCTCTTATTCAGTCGTTGTAGCTGCCTTTATGCAGTGTGTAGTGTAGTGTAGCTGATTTAAATTGCTGACAAAGCTTCTATGCAGCTCTTGTTCAGTTCACCTTCAAAGCAAAAACAAATTAATATGCATTATACATTTTTTCAATTTCTTAATTTTATATTATGTTGAATAGATGAGGCTTTTACTTGATGTAGATCCATTGTAAGTTATGAAATCAAACAATTTTATTTTGTTAAATCTACATTGTATTTAAACATAAAGTGACGCGTTTCGCTAACACAGTAGCTTTTTCAAACGAATGGAGGTATAATGAGAAACTTTCTATTTATACAGTGCCTTAATACTAAATTATACGGATATTTAACAATAAAATTATAATCTATTAACAAGGAAATGAAATGAATTTGTCTAAATATGGGATTAACTAAAGTATTTAACAAAAGTTTACCTGGAAACTCAATCACAACCTTCCTACAGGAATCTTTCTAGGTAAAAAGGTTTAATAATGGAGAATTGTTAATATTAAGTTGGTCGTTAAGAAGATTATCTGAATATTTTTTTTTATTTATCTCTAGGGCTTCTAAAAGATTTAATTTGAAGGATTTAGTTTCTAAATGCAAAATTTCAAAATTTGAATCGAAAGAGTGTTGGTTTGCTAATAAATGATTTGAATAGTTGGAATCTAATTTTTGATTGTCATAACTACGTTTGTGTTCTGAAATTCTAGTTTTAAAATTCATAAAAAAATTCTACCTATATAAATTTTATCACAGTCGTCATTACCACATTTTAATTTATGAACTCCTGATTTATTTAGTTTTGAAGATTTGGATTTGTTGTTTTCAATGAATTTGGATAAATTGTTGTCAGTTTTGAAGCAAATATTCAAGTCTAAAGTTTCTAAAAATGATTTTATTTTTAAGTATGGCATTCCAAAGTAAGTTAAGCTTTTAAATTGGTATATTTGTTTTTATCAGAAGGAAATACTTGTTCTAGAGTATGTTTTCGTATCTTTTTATTTATGATGTTGTCAATTAAATTTGGAGGCGTAGCCGAGTCCGATAACACGGCGTATGCCATAATGATTGTTTATGATTCGTATTACATGCAAAATTTTATCTGATGGCAATTTTTGGTGCCAACAACCAAACAGGATTACAAGTTTGCCAACAATCATCAACTACTGATGTAAAAACTGTAGAATCCATTGGAATTAATATTACAAATTGTAGTAATTGTTCTTTTACCATTTATAATAAATAGTTTTGTACATAGTTATGCATTTTGAATAAACTTTTTTGATCAAACCATTACATGTTTTCCTTATAGAATTTCATTATGGTACTTAGTACCATAATGAAATTCATTATGGTACTTAGTCCCATAATGAATTCATTATGGTACTTAGTCCCATAATGAGCTTCCTTATGTCATCAAAATTGAGTGACATAACGTTGTCATTATGACATGCCATCAGATAAACATATTTATATCATGTATTAGAAGTACCGAACGTTCAATTGAACTTGATTGAACCTGATGATGAACGGCCACCAGCAGGACCAAACAACATTATTAGAGCAACTGATGTCTTCATAAATTCACCAGAACCTGATGAACTGCCACAAGCAGCACCAAGCAACATTATAAATGCAAATAATGTAATGAATGCAAGCTTTATAAATTTGCCAGTCAAGTGACATAATCAAAAACATAACCTAAAAATCGCTGAATGATATACACGACTGCATGCATAAATTCTTATTTCAGCGAATATCAAATGGCTGAAGTAGTATATATTTAAGTACTTATCTATATTTTGTTCACAGACTACGTATATCTGAACAATATTTTAAAAATGGGCTGAACTAGAACTTCTTCAGTCTGTATTGATAAAAGCTGAACAGTGGCTCTTAACTTTACTGAAGAAGGGTTTATTCAGTGCATACTAAGCTGACTATGAATAGCTGAGCTACAGCTGTTCAGATTTCTGTAAAAGCGCTTAACCAGCTCATGTTCAGCCATTTTTAAATAGCTGAACAATGAAATATTTGATGAGCAGAAAAACGCTTTTTCAGCCTGTATTCAGCTAGTAATAATAGCTGAACAACACCGGATTAAGTAAGCTGAAGAAATGCTTATTCAACCCAAGTTCAGCTAGATAAGCATATTGCTGAACAATATCTACTAAGTTGGCTGAAGAGGCACTTATTCAGTATTTAGTTCAGTTTAATGAATGCTGCTGTATAATGGCATCTATTTTGTCTGATTCGGCGCTTATTCAGCTCATTATTCAAGTTAGTAGCTTAATCAGACTTTAACACCATCAATCAACTACTAATCAGCTTATTGTCTGAACAGGCCCAATAAATCAGCGTTCATTGTTACTTGAGCTATAACTGGGATATGTATTGTCACCAGTGCACGTTTTAAGGAGGCAATACTATTTACTATTTAATCCAGTAATCCAGAATGGTTCTGAACGTAATTCGGCGTGATTATTTTAAAGTTTTTAGGATAATGTTAAACAAATATGTAAGTATCTTTATTGATCTGTAAATGACTAACTCTAAAGCTTCTTCAAATTTATACCAATTCAGTCAACTTGTACCTACGTTAGAGAAAAACTCAAAAGCGAAATATAAGTGATACTTCACAATGGCGATTATGCTGAATTTGAAATATTTATATCGAGACAAATAGCTGTGTTACCTTGACAACCAAATGAATGACTAACTTTCTTACGCATTCATGACTTATTACGAATTTCGTACTACAATGTACTGGTGATTAATGTTTAAATCGATTTCTCGCAACTTTGCTCCTCTTCTGGAGTGTATTTGTAAGACACTAAAGATGGTTTTATTAATATTTACAATAAATATTAAAATTGTAAATCTATTTTTCCTCCCACTTTACTAGAAAACCAATCATTTGAACACAAAAAATGGAGCAGATTATTTTTTAAACGATCCTGTCAGCCAATCGTGATGAGAAAAAACTCAAATCGACCAATAGCATCAAAATTACACATGTCCAGGTTCAGTGAACGATGAGTATGCAGTGCATACAAAACTATCAACAATGGGGGTAGTTTCGGGCGTTCTTCCGATAGAGCTGCTGATCAAGAAAGAACACGAAATGTACACAGCAGTAGACAAGAAAGAAGACAGATTGCACGGGAAAGTAGAATAGACTATAACTTCATCAGTAAAGCCCACTCAGGACACGACTGCTTCAAGAAGTATATGTTTGAACGTAGGAGAGCGCAAACAAGCGACTGCAATTATTGTAGTGATAGTGACGATGAAGATGGATAGTAATAAGAGACAAGTACAGAAAGGTTCCGGTAAAACATTTAATGCATACAGTATGATGAGTAGTCCACAAAAGAAAGCTGGTAACTATTAGAATCAGATGGAGAGAAGCTTACAATAACCTAAGCAAAACATGAAAAAGCTTCTACTTCCAGCGTCATACAAATCTACCAAATAATATACCACACATAACAAAGTTTGATTATACAGTTGGCAGAAGCAAACGTGAGCCCTGGTGGGCGTGTTCATGTCGCTGTAGTTGTATTTTTGTAGTAACAATTCGATATTTTGAATCGATAACCCAATATCGATACCATAAATCTCAACTGTTAACAGATATGTAAACAAAGTCAAACTTGCTAAAAATTTAACTCTAAATATTAATAAAAAAATTTATATTGGACCAAAACTAAAACTACCGTTTGCCTTAAATGTCTATATTTTCAAATTACATTACTGTATTAATGTCATGAAAAAGAAGGGTCAAGTTTCTATGGAAAGCAACAAAATATGAACTGGTTATAGTCCAGTGTTGCCGATGAAAAAATGAAAATTACCCGAACTTACTATTCAAATTATCAGAATTTGTCAAAATTACCAAAAGGACACATCGGATATCTAAATAAAGTCTTCGACCCCAGTCAATATGGAAAATCCCCAAAAACAATAGCCATTTTATATATCCCTTCTACAAAATATATTCGAAAAACTATTGGATCCAAATTAGTGAAATTGTCTAAAAATCGGATAATCATCCTTGCATTGACAACACTGATACAGAATGAATAAAATGGTGTATGTTGATGAAATCACTCGGTCATATTATTTCGATTATATTTAACAATTACTAATGGACAATAGTTAACATTGGCTCTTGATTGGCTACTTGCGATGACCTTATTTTAGTTCGCATATTTTCCGGGGCTCATGTTTGGTTTTGACAACTGTAGTAGAACATACACAGCAACTATAACGTGACTGAAACTAAACCATGGATGCTTTCCGGCGCTGCACCTTCATAAATTTGGTATTCTACAGTCTCTATTTTGCAACTGCTATATCTAATTTATATATCTCCTAATCTCTATAATGTACCATAACTTTCCTCTCCCACTGAATATTAGTTCTCTCCTAGCATGCACAGAAAAAGCTACTTTAGATTCTATAATAAACTAGCAAAAATAGATCTTTAACCTAGACACATTCAATAGAGAGCAGAAACAAATTTCTGTGGCCAATAGCCTTCGGCTGAGGCCATCCCTGCTTCCACACACACAGCACATGCATATGAAGTAATTAGGGTAGTCATAGAGAGACGAAAGAACGGAAAGATGAAGCAGCTTTTTTACTCTGTAGTAATATGGAAACTGTTCCGAAGTAAAAGAGTGCAGATGAGGAGACGGGTTTAGTGGGTAAACGGGAATTGCACTTATTACCTTGGAGTCCCACACGGAGGGTGTAATGCATTTCCACCTCCTTCCAAAAAAATAATTTGATTTACTGATGTCGTACCTACACACTCACTCAATGGAACACAAAATATAGCTCTACGAATAATTCTTCAGATCGGAATTCTATCAAACTGTCCAACTATCACTAACCACAGTCATCCCAGTTTCCTCTAATATGTCAACTGACACCGGTCTCCACAATTAAAAAGCAATGAGAGAAAAACGCGTAATAAACTTCTTCTAAGGCAAAATTAGTGGAATAAAAAGTTGTTATCTCACGAGTGTAGTTGGAGGTTATGGTTCATTGGAGATTTTAATCAAGATCTCAAAAATAAGTCAAAAAGTTTATCAATATACCTACATCAAACATCTGATGCAAAAATAACCATAATCTTTCCGTCCAAAGCACCAGGATGTTATATAATATAACGTTCCTATTAAACTTTTGCTATTAGTGGTCAAGGATTTTTAGTATGCTTCCAACAGGTGTACCTACGTAAAATAATTATGCAAAAACGGTATAAAAGAATTTCATTGTTTCAAGACTAATGTAATTATTATGCAATGTACGTAAAACATAAATTAATGATTCCCAAATTTGTGTAAATTAACAATTATAATGTCATTTTGTATCTAACACATCAGCGTCTACGATAACTTTGTAATCACCTGATTTTATTTTTACGTGAATAAGTAATGTTAAAAGTACGTCAACTGCATTTTGATAAGAATTATGTAGAATATATAATATTGTTTGTTAATAATATATCTCTTTTTTTAGATATGTTTCGCATATAGGTAGACAATCACCTGTTGAGCCCAACTTTCTCAGCGCCAACTTTCTCAGAAGAGGTCCAAGTCTAGGTTGGATTCGAAATGTGGTGAGCATTTTTCATTCTTGTTAATCTTGATAGCGTTAGCAGGAACGCTACCGGAACGTTGAAATAAAAATATTAAAGAAAAACTGTGGTTTGATTTCCCAAAAATAACAAAAAGAATAATACTGGAGATAAATACAAAATATTCTAAACGAAGAGCAGATTAACTCACGAATAAACTTATTATTGAAACTGTTTTTAGAACCTTAGTTCTTTACGTTAGGTTGGAGCGAAGCGACCGGGGGTCGCGGCGCAAAAGATCTGACCGTTACGTTGCTGCGCTATGTGCCTGCGTTATGTGTTTACGAAGCAGCGATTCATAGGCTTCAGAAAACTGCAATACCGCCATATATCGATGTCTCGGGTTTAAATTTTACACAAAGGTTGCTAATATAATAGGTAGTATAGTAATCGATTGTTGATAATCGATTAGGAGATATACCTTACAGTTACGCACGCAATAAATTGGTGCAGTCTACATTTATAAATATAAACTTTTACTTTGTTTAACTACAAAGAACTTGAAAACGAACATTACTTTAATAAAAGTAAAAATATCAACAAAACCCTGAAAAATGAATAACTACATTACATTAGCAGATTAGAAAAAACGAGAAACCAAGTAATTAACGACATCAAAAAAGTCAAAAGGGTTTAAAAAAATTACACCAATTTCTTAATAATTTGCTAATAATACAGGATGCTTCCTGTAATCGTACATTTAAAATAAATGTGAATGCGCCAATAGGTGTGCAGTGCGACATAAAATTGCCCGTATCTCTTAAACCGTTAATGTTATCGAGATGTCACAAGAGCACTTGATTTCTCTAAAAATGTTCACAAAAGCCAGTTACTGAAAAAAGTTTTACTTACAAAAAAATAGCGCATCCACCATTTAACTTAGTCGGTACCTGAGTTCACAAGTATGTTGTAGACTTGTATATCACGCCAAAAAGTGTGCAATTACGGTGTTTATTATATAATAGTGTACTACAAGATATCGTTTAAATAAACAAAAGAGTCAGCTCCCGTCACTTGAATATAAAACATATAACTAAGATATCTATTAAAAATTTTTTTTCTTTTAACAAACCCTCGTATATTGTATGAATCATTGTACTCCGATTCTTGATCCATTTGTTTATATATATTTTTTGTTTTATAAATATTTTATTCAAATGTATGTGTGTGTTCGTAATTTAATTAGGAAATGTAATGTAATGTAATGTTTAAAAAAAAAAAAACTTGTATTATCTTAACACAAACAAGTATTTGAAATACTTTTGTGTCCTTTTCATGTTTATTTGTATATTTTGTATTTTTTGTATTTTGGTGTTGCTACATTGTAACTTTTTTTTCCTTTCTTTTGCAAATAAACGTTATTATCATTATTATTATTATTATTATTAACGGTTAAAATATTACCAATTTCCAATCAGCCATTTGATCATTATAAATAAAAAACCATTTTTCATTCCCAACTTTAGAGCCCTATAGTTCGTTAACGAAGGACGTAAAGAAAAAATTTTATATGAAATACCATCATTATTTTTAGTCTTTCTATCACCTCTCAAGTTTTTGGTACGAACTCCTGGGACACCCTGTATGTGTATTTATTTATTGATTCAAAAAATTTGATTATTGCTTAAGAGGAACTGAAGTTCTTAACGTGTGTCCCGTGACACGTTCTTCAATTTTTTATAATATACCTAGTAGTTAATCGATAGAGCGTAATTGAATTTACATTTTACAAAATTTACCTAATTCTGCGTATATTTAATATTAGCTACTGCAAGCGCCACACGTGATGGCGAGCCCGCCCCTATGCGCACAAACTGATCTTCAGTATTACCACCCACTACAGTTTTGCAAGACATATAAATGCTCTGTACAGAGGCGTATCATTTGTTCTTCTCCAGTTCTGTTGGCGTTTGGCATTATCTGAATAATTTTTGTGTTGTTTCTGAAAAAATGTCATCGCCTAACAAAAAAACCAGTTATCAAGAGTCATGCACGTGGAATAATTTTTTTCTACAAACGTCATAAAATGACAAAGTTTGCGCATTGATAACAATATGCGAAGTGACACTTTTTTTAGGATTCTTACGTTACTATGACACAGCACGCAAAATACTTTGCGCCCTAGGGTGCGAAATATTTTGCACACTGCATGTAAATTAATAAGACTTTTGTATTTCAATCTTTAAATAAATGAAGCAAAACTCCAAATTATTATTTATTTTCAAATGAATAACAATTAAATACTTTTAAAATAATGATAGAATTTTACAATAACTCTA
>CAJUYH010001031.1:0-53663 GCA_910591685.1 Galerucella tenella
TTTTTTTTTTTCTCTGCTTTTTTAATATTTTTCTGATGATTGTAATCATATTTACAGGGTGTTTATATTGTTAACATTCCTTGGACGCAAGTCATTGATAGCTGGAGCTAATAAATGTACGGTAGTGGATGCAATGGTTCGCACATTAGGCAAACTGTTGGCACCGCTGTCTAACGATCAATCCTCTAGTTCGATTCCATTGGACACCACCCTTATTGGTTGGGTACTTCTATTTCTATCTGTGTGCTTAGATACAACCGCTGCGCATTACACGTGCTCCGACGAAAATGACAAAAGTAAAGATCAAGGTATTTTTTTATTTTTTTTTTCTGTGCGTGTTAAATTAATACAATAATTTGCATCTTGGCATTTGTATTTCTAAATGTGTATTGATAATTTGCAATTGTTTTGCATTTTGTTTATTGTAGGATTGTCATCACGATGGGAGTTCTTGCAAGGTGAATCGGCAATGCAACGAAAATACGTCAATGCAAGTCGTTCGAGTGCATCACGAAATTATCGGAAAAAGTTGCAGAAACGACTTATGCATCATAAGCAACAATTGCTTGAAATTGAACAGGCAAAAAAATGGGTACAAGTGTCATCGTCACAGGGATTTGGATGGTCAAGTTGGGATGGCAAACAACCAACAATATCCGCATTGTCCACCAAATTGGAGGCACTTAAATCTCACGAACGGCATTTACAAAAAACATTGAAGGAACACTCGGTATTGAAGCATTTTAAAAATATGATGAAACGAAATGAACCATCATCTTTACCACGTGGCAGTCGTGTTCACACGTCAAGATCAAGGTCTGAAGTTCCTGAAATGGACATGGATAGTATTGCTAATTTGTCCTATCATTATGTGCTACCAGTGGCGCGTGGATTGATCGCTTTGATTTTGAATAACGCCTCGAATGGCGATATGTTTTTATTGGCATGCAAAGTCGTTGCGAGACTCGTTGTGTCCACGAGACCCGTTATTAGTTTAGGCGATTTAATGACTGAGGATCAACTATCGAAATTGATAAGATTAGCAACCAGTAATTCAGATGCAGCCTGGTCGTCACACGCAATCTCGTGTCTTCTCCAAGATTTACTTGAAGGTGGACGGCTATTTCCAAAGCCATTGTCAAATCCAGATAATGTGCAATTGGATGACAATTTTGATCCAGTTGAAACTGAGGAAGGCCAAACGGTGGAAGATGATTTAGCAGGGATCGCTGGAACAAGTGGATCAGGAACAACCTTGGGCAATGACGAGGGTTATGTAGATGGTGATGGTGATGAAGACACGCAAGATAGCATAACAGTCGCACCACCCACTGCCTCTACATCCAAATCAAATGGGTTTGATTTGCCGTCATTGTTAGAGTCAGATGATAGTGAATTGGAGGACTTTTTAGATGATATTTTAGAACGTGGACGAAATATGTTGAAGAAGGGCATTGCCATATCCAAAATCCCACAATCAGCCAGTTCAGGAATATCATTGGCATTGGATGTTCGATTGGAATATGGTGTTGAAATGGGAGTTGAAATAGCTTTAAGAAGATACTCTACATTGGGCGCGTACAATTTACCATTGAGTATAAATGCAGCGATACAAACACCAGCTGAAACAAATCGTATGACACAACAAGCAGCAGCAGCGGGGGCAACATCATCATCATCGCTATCCTCATCATCATCATCGTCGTCATCATCATCGCGAACTGGCGGATGGCCAGAACGTAATCATGATATAAGAGGACCCACAGGCGATCAAACACCTTCGAGTTTAGCTATGTTGATGCGATGTTTTGACAAAATATTCACTGATTTGTCATTACAAAGCTCGACCACAAGTTTGGAGTTAGTATTACAGCTCTGGTTAACTTTAAATCTAGATGGATCAAAAGATTCATCAGCGAGTTCATCGAATCAATTTGATCCTTCATTAATGCCAGTTATTCCACTGAAATCTACAGCGATATCAGGATTAATATCTGCACTTCTATGGCATCCTGGTGTATCTCTTCGTGCTTGGTGCTTGGCATTGCAAACTCTAACGCTTGCGAGCAATCAACCTATGCCAAGTGATCATGTTGATCCAAGTATTAGTACTCCATTGGACGGATTGTTGGGTGGTATGTCGAGTTATATAGTTAAAGATCGAAATATGGGCCCAATGTTGTTGCGGCTCCTCTCTGGAAATGGTTTGAACGTTGATCCACGTGATAAACAGTATATGATAGCTGGACCGCGGGTAGGGATGGCATTGCAGGACTTTCTTGTGCGTGTGGAGATGCGTTGCGATGTTATTACACCAGGTAGTGTTCTTGGAAATGCATTGAAGGAATTGCTTCTTTGGGTGGTTTATCAATTGGTACAACCAGGCGGTGCACTTGTCGCTCGTCGTGGCCCACTCGATGCACAGTGCAATCTCATCACATCGTTGATCAATCTCAATTTCACAAACACCGATTTAGGCACCAGTATGAGTATAACCGAGTGCGTTGGAGTGTTGGTGTCAACATATATGCAAGGGGCGCGAGTTGGCGCCCAATGTAGTGGCGCTGTAGATTCAGCAAATCAATCTGGTGGTATTGGCGGTTTGTTTGCATGTATGTTTGGTGGAAATAATAAACAGGGTCGACCCACATCATGGGACGCCTTAGTTGTCGCATTAATCAAATTAGTTTGTAAGCTTGTGCAAACGCCATTGCCAAATGTACGAATACCGCGTGTTGATAGTACGACGGAGATGGAAGTTGGTGATTCTACACAGAGAATACCGAGTACAACTGACATGGACAGTCAGGAAAAGATTAATATATCACAGACAGATGAGAGTAAAGTCGCGGAGCAACAGACATCGATGAGATCGAATCATGCTTCAACACCAAAACCGCGAACGCCGTGTGTTGCAGATACAGTTTTGCAACATGAGCCAACGATGATGCGATTACTTGGGGCTTTGGGTTGTAGCGCTGGTTCATCATTGGCAATGTTATTCAGCGAAGAAACGACATCTGGCGCTGTTTCCGAACTCGGTGATCCAGCATTGATTCCCGACGCAACTTTGCAACTATTAATGACACTTATGAAAAAAGCCACCAGTCCATCACTAGTATTGAATCCATTGTATCGCTATCTGTCTTCTTCACACGAGCAGTATAGTGGCGATCGCCATTTGGGTGTAATGCAATTATCTGAGCCACTTCTTTGGTATATTCTTAAAGTATTGGACAATGAAGCATCCCTTGCGGTATTTACTGGAATGGGGGGTGTAAAAGTTCTTTGTGAAAATATGGTGAAATCGAGCAATGGAAATTGCAATATGGGAACTGCGAGTGCATCAACACCTGGCGTTATTGCTCTTGTGATGCAACATCTATCAAATGCACCGAATTTATCTGTTAATACTGCGACAAGTAGCAAGAAATCATCATCAGCGTCGGAATCACAAAATGAGGGTTTGATAAATTTCGCGCCGCTTGGAACGATATCTTGGGTGAAACCAATGGTGGAACCGGCTGATGTGCTGATTCAAAGTGCTACGCCCCACAAACGTGCAAGAAGTGCCGCATGGTCTTATCATTTCTTTCCGGGCGAGGCATGGGTTGACTTAACAATAACATTGCCATGTGCTATTCTTCTCAAAGAAGTTGAACTTCAGCCACATCTTACTGCGTTGGTGACGTGTCCATCGGCTGTCGCACTTGAAATATCACGTGAGGGTAATTCCGATTTAACACCAATTTGTCCACCAATGCTCACTGCCGGTTTGACATTCATTAGGTTGACTTTAGCACAACCCGAAGTTGCCACAGCAGTGTTAATACGTTTGTACAAACCACGAGATTCAACGAATATTAGTCTCAGTCAAATAAGAATACTCGGAACAACACCATTTGGTGAAGCGAAATCACGAACCGAAACAATTGATGAAGAACAACTTACGAAAACAAGTTTGGGATGGCTGAGACTTGTGCATCAGTGTCTGTCTGTGAGCACACAATCACCAACATTGTTATGTGAAGTTCTCAATTCCGCGGCATCGGTTGTTGGACTCGTTGGTGCATGCTGCAGTTTACTTCTATTACCAGCGCCATCGCTCTTCACTCCAAATTTAGAGAAAGTTTTGTTGCAATTGGGATTGCATTCGAGCGAATTGGGACTTCAACTGATCAGTTTGTTACTAAATAATCGTTGTGCGCCGCTCTTCCAAGGGAACGCGGCCTCACAGAAGATGTCTACGATGCAATTGGTGGTGGAGTTACTTCAACAATTGTGTACGTCCCAAGATCCGGGTACCGAAGGCCGACTATTCGCTGTACTCACTTGGCTTCATACTTCTGCAATGAATAGTGTTTCGCGCGCTGTACAAAGCAATCCAAATATCGTCAGTCCACCAGCAATTTATATTCATTGCATTTCCACGATAATATGGATGGCACATGAAGTGGAGAATCGTGCGTATAATTTGGAAAGTATGCTAACTGATGATTTGTTTAATTCACTTTATCAGTGGACATTGTCATTGGAGACACACTCAGCATTGAAACAAGCTATTGATGCAACTCTGTGCGCATTTTGTTATGTACGACCATCATTATTTCCCGCATTATTGCAAAAAGTGCGAATTCTTGTGCCAAATTTGGCAACAGATCACTTTGCATCAATATCAGATGATCGTAAAGAGAGTGAAGGTCAAACTGATGATCGCAAAAGTGAAGCCGATGTTGAGGAGTGGTATTGCCGTTTACATTTACCTGATTACAAACATCTTCAGTTGACTGAAGGACAGTTATTGACTGTAGCAGCGGTTGCACGATCATCACCAGGAATTCAACAACTCATTGATTCAGGTCTACCGGCATTATTAGTTTCAACTATCACAGATTTTTGTGAAGTTGAACCAACAAAACAATACAATGGTATACCGACGACGGATGAAAAGCGACAGAGTGAAAGTGCAATAAATAGTGGATTGACAGACAGTGATAAAGCCAGCGAAGCGGCTTATCAGAATCATAATAATCCAACTGGTTTGAATATGACAGATCCCAACAGCATTGCTGCTGTGCTTGAATTCTTGACACTTGTTTGTTCCGAAGGGAAAATGCGAAATTGGTTGGGTCTAGAGGGACGTGGATTTTGGTTGCCTCTTGTATCATTACTTAGCAATAGACCCGTCGAAAATCCATCTATCAATTTTGCCAGGTAATTTTCCATAAAATTATTCATGTATAAATCAATTCAAAAATTTATATTAACAAAGGCTTTACAAACTCTTTTTATTATTAAAAATTTAGGATGAACGTGTCTTATACACGATTGGAGAGTGCTATGATTAAATTTTTATCGAAGTGCTGTTGGTGCCATCCAAATAATCAAAAGCTACTCGCTGAATTGTTGACCGATGTAATATTGCAACAACGCATATCACATAGTAAGTGGTGTATATATTAATACATTCATTAAAATTGGCGCATATCAGTTGGAATAGAAAATAATTTGTTTTGTTTGTACGCAGACGTGAGATATTTGCATGGTATTTCGGGATTCACACGACGATTGATTCTTCAATTATTATTGGAGGGTGAGAAAGTGTTGGTATCAGTAACATCGGAAACACCAATGACAATATCGACCTCAACGCCGAGTAATACGGTGCCATCGATGCCACCGCATCCGGCACATACCCTCGGTCATTACCATCAATTGCTCTGTATCTCAACGCAATCAACAGTCGCTGATGTATTACAACAAGTTTCTGGTAACTAGTCATTCGTAATATATTGCTATCACATATACGCTTCTTCTTTTTATTTATTTATTATTTTTTCTTCAATCATTTATGTCATTGGGATGCTTTTGTGTATATGTATGTACGTGTGTTTCCCTTCGGGTCTATGACAGCTTGTAAAAAACAAAGCAAAAAAAAAACCGAATTGAAAATATGCAATTTATTCTTTGAGGCATGTCGACGAAATGTCGTCGGGCGTTGCTCAATGTGCAAACAAACGTATCTAAAATTATAACAAATTACCTCCGTGGTAATACAGGTACTTGGCTCAATTTACTACTACCCAATACCTATAAGGAGAATGAAACTAATACAAGCGGAGCAAATCGCTCGCGAGAGCTTTGGGAGTCGGGCATTGCGTCAATGGTGGATACACTGAGTGTAGCAGCCGGGAACACAGCGAAGGATAAACGAGCTAAGGAAGCGTCAAATAGATCACAAGCTCGTGGACCCATCATAAGAAAACCCCGTTTAGGCTCTGGTATGATTCCACCAGTTGATTCAAATTTTACTTATTATTTTGTCATACATGTTTTCCTCTCATCAGGCAATTAAT
The DNA here is from genome assembly GCA_910591685.1 of Galerucella tenella. Classification (NCBI taxonomy): domain Eukaryota; kingdom Metazoa; phylum Arthropoda; class Insecta; order Coleoptera; family Chrysomelidae; genus Galerucella; species Galerucella tenella. The sequence goes on from CAJUYH010001031.1 coordinate 6,357, forward strand.
TTAATTTTTGAGCGATTTCTGTCTCCTTGTTTCCATCTGTGTTTCGTGCTCGATTTCAACTCTCTCTCCTCTCTCTCCTCCTCCTCCTCCTCGCGCTCCCTCCCTATCTCTCACTCTCTCATACGCACGCACACACACACGATTCTTTCTCACTGTGCGATCGTGCATTTTTGCAACTGAAAGGTTTTTTTTTTGTTTCACTATCTATGATGAATTTATTTGAATTTCTGTGTTTTTTTCATGGCATTTTCCAGATAGCACATTATCTACGTCAAAGAGTACAAGTACAAGTAACCAAGGGAATTCAGTTAATTCATCGACACAGCATTACTTGACTCACTCATCACAACCAAATACAGCATTGCCACCACAATTGAGTATAGCGCAGCTGCTTGCAATCGCTGAAGACAGTGGATTGTCATTATCGGAGCCGTGTTTGCATCTTGTACTTCGGCAGCGTAACAAAGATATTAAAGAGGATACGTCTAAATTTGACGAGAGTGAACTGTTAAATTGCCGCAAAATCGAGAGTGCTCTTGGTGTGTTCAGTGCCGGCGGTGGTTTGGCAGTATTGGCCAAACATTTGCCGCTTATTTATCCGGACTCTGGTAGACAACCGACATTTGTCGAGAAATCACCGTCACCTGAACAAACTGACGCTGAATGGGTGAAAGTTGAGGCGAGCGAAGATACATATGAGGATTTAGAAGAAGGCGGAACATCAAATTCATCTCGAGTAACTCCACTTGTTCCACATGTACCATTGCATTCCTTAGCGGCATTTGGATTGTTTCTGCGACTTCCTGGCTATGCCGAAGTATTATTGCGAGACAGGAAACAAGCGCAATGTTTGTTACGATTGGCTCTGGGCGTGACAGACGATGGGGAAGGTGGTGATGTTCTCGGTTCACCGATTGCCCCATCTCTACCAACTTTACCGTTTCAAGTTTTGAAACAATTGCTCGAGGCAACACCACCCACCACAGATGATGGCTTGTTATTGCGACGTACAATGGTGGATGTTGGTGCTGTATTACTATTGTTAAATTGTCTTGCTATATTTACCCATCAAACTAGCCATAATGATACGACAGATCAGAAAGTTGGCCAATCAGGCGGTCGTAGTGACGATAAGTCGCATTTATATTGGGCAAAAGGCACTGGTTTTGGTACTGGATCAACTCAACAATCGTGGAATGTTGAACAAGCTCTTTTACGTCAGCGCTCTGAAGAGGAACATGTTACTGTACTACTTCGAGTGTTGGCAAGTTATGTTGGATCTACCACAGTTGGACAGCCGCAACGCGAATTGCCAACACCATTTGCAGAATTTATGACTCGTTCGTGTCTTCTTCCAGCGTTATCATCGTATTTGCGAAATGATTCGGTATTGGATATGGCACGTCATATACCACTATATCGGGCGATTCTACAATTGTTACGATCAATGGCATTGTCTCCGCAATTGGCGCCACTGTTGATGCCCCGTGGCGGGGCAAGATCGAGTGACCCATCGATTGTATCACTATTATCCAGCATGAGAGTTTGTGTTGATACTTACGTGCATAAAATAAATCGAACACGTGGAAATAAATCTAAAGGTATTACCAAATATCCAGATGATACGGAACAGGATGAGGGATTAGCAACGTTAATACCTGATATTCAAGAAAGTGCGACGATTGTTGAAACTGCTACTTCGAGATTGACAGTGATTGGTGAAGAACTCGCGGGGCCAAGTCCCATCGCTCCGGAATTACCGTTAAAATCAATTGAACAACGTTATCTAGAAGTGATGAAAAACCTTCAATTTGATACGTATGAAATGATTGCTGAAAATACTGAGGGTGGTGGATATAAATTTGCCGTATCGTATCACTTCGAGTCGAATATGAGAGCGGCAGGTGATCGAAGTCATCCGACAAGGGTCAAACGTTTGGCTCAAGAGACCGTAACATTGTCGACTGCTTTACCATTATCGTATAGTAGCAGTGTATTTGTCCGGTGTGACACTGATAGATTGGACATTATGAAAGTGTTGATAACAGGACCGGCAGAGACGCCTTACGCGAATGGTTGCTTTGAATTTGATGTATACTTTCCACCTGACTATCCCAATAATCCTATGCTGATAAATCTTCAAACTACGGGTCGACGCACCGTTAGATTTAATCCAAATCTCTACAATGATGGTAAAGTTTGCCTCAGTGTATTGAACACATGGCATGGCAGACCCGAAGAAAAATGGAATGCTCACACTAGCAGTTTCCTACAGGTAATTTGCCGTACAATTATATCTATATATATTATATTATTTCTCTATTGATGGAGATATGATGAAAAAAAAAAAAAATATTTTATTTGAAATGTTCTGCAGGTTTTAGTGTCGATACAGTCGTTAATTCTTGTACCAGAGCCGTACTTCAACGAGCCGGGTTATGAGAGATCTCGTGGCACATCGACCGGTGCTCAATCTAGTCAAGAGTACAACGCTAATATTTGTTTGTCGACGGTGAAGTGGGCAATGCTTGACCAAATAAAAAATCCATGTCCTTGCTTTAAAGAGGTTTGTCCGTTGTCATGTAATTTTCACGTTCAAATTTTACAATTTTATCCAGGTACTGAACTATTATTTAATGATTATAATATTAATTGTTATTTTATAGGTAATACATACACATTTTTGGATAAAGAGACATGAAATTGTTGCGCAATTGGAGGGTTGGATTGGGGACATGGAAATGCATGGATCGGATCGACGATCAGCGCGAACCATCTCACTAAATGCTTTGGCATTACGGGTATGAAATTTCATTTATTACTCCATACATTTATATATAATTAAATGTGTGTTGTATTCAGTGATAAAATACTGACAATGTAATGTCGTATGTTTTAACATTTGCAGCGACATTATAGACTTTTGCGTGAGGCTCTGAATAAATTGCCGACACCTGAGGGTCTTGAGGATCTCATTGAACCGTTACAATCGCCCGGCTCGCCATTGGAATTATCAGGAACACCTGGCACACCAAATACACCACCGACAAACTCCACATCGACAGTGACACTGGCTATGCCATTAAGCAACGCTATTGCGCCATTAACAAGTGCTGGCGCGAGCAATCATGTTCATCATGATATCGATACTGATGTCGAAATGGAGAAAATGGTATCGAAAGTTTGTGAATAGCTAATGGATGTTGATAGAGATTGTTGGATCTTTTAAAAAGTCTATTGCCAATGTTATGACAACAATATGACACAAAAAATAATTTGAGGATAATGAACCAAACAAAATGAATACACATACATAAATACATACGATGTAACTCATCTAATAATCCGGTCTTTAAATTCGTGAGTCTCGGTCGATAGAGAGACGGCCGATTAATTTCGGAGTTGGTAAAAAACAAATGGAAAAAAAAAACAAAGAGCACAATGGCGTTGATATTTTTATTTTATTTTGTATTTTATTATTATTATTATTATTATTATTATTATTATTTAAATTGTTTGGTTGTCGTTGTGGGAACAGTAGGGACGACTAAAGCTGTATGACTGTGTGAGTGATAAAGTTTTTTTTTGCATGTGTAGATTCTTAATATGGTTTAGTACTCGACCGATTGAGTTCTTAATAAATGGAAAAGAGAAGAAGAATAAATAAAAACGATGGAAAAAAAAAAAACAAAAAAAATGGTGTGAACGAGATGTAAGAGGAGAGTATCACTGTGTATACACTTGACATAGTTACAGCTAAACTATATGTACATTTGCATTTTGCTCGGTACTATTGTAATGACCCCAAACGTGCAACAATTCATGTTAATAATACATGTATCTTCTTTATGTAGTTGCGACGGTTCGCAATGAGAATGCGATTGTGACAACCAAACATAATATCGATAAATGAAGTGATGTAAAAGATTTATTGTGTAGCGCATTGAAAAACAAAAAAAAAAAAAACAAAAAAAATAATACATTGTAAATAATTTGCCAATAAGTTAAAGTGGTACTACACATATGTGTTTCTATTTTTAAGAGTAAATAAAAAGAAATAAAAAATTGAGAATACACAATGTAATTGCGATAAAAAGGAACAAAAAAATAACAATTCGAAAGAAATTAAACGAAAAAATACTTGAATTGCATCGATAAGTTGCGTACAACTCATCGCACGAACCAAGTCTCAAATTCAATGTATCCTATTCAATTGATGCATGGAGATGATGGAGAGTATGTTGATAGTTATTTATAATAAACGAGTATTACCATTTACAGTTTACTTCTAGTTTATTTTAATCCAACTATTATGGTGACTGAATCCACGATATATTATATAATGACATCTATTTGCAGCTTTAACAAGTTTGAAACTGGAATTATCCGTTTTCATACTAGCACCAGTGGCAATCGGAGAGAAAGGGACATTAGCGAACAGACAACAGACGACATCTGCATCTAGGAAACATGTCACTTGGCTTTTCTGGGGCTGATGCGATTTCAAACTCACAAGTTTGTTCGTGAGGTTTTGCGTCATAGCCGGAGTACCTCTCAATTTCTCTCCAATTCACGTCGTAGACATTCATTCTCAATTACGTATCCTGAGATATATCAAAGTGTCACAATTCAAATTTTCGTCTTTTGTCAATTATTCGGATAATAATATCGATGGAATAATCAATTTATCAGGTAACTATGATGCTGGAATATTTCCGTAGTTATATGACGATCTGCTAGAAGATTTACAATAATTGTTAATTGATTCAATGAATTTTCAAAATTTATCTTGAATTTTTTTTCACGACTATTTAAAAACAATTATTTATTGAAATATTTTAATTGCTTGCATGTAGTAGTCAAGATTTTTCTGCAGCTTAACAGGACCATTTTTAATTTCTCCTATTTCCAGTTGCGCAAAAAATTTTAACCCAATTATGATGAAAAATATAATGTAATTTGGAAGTATTTTGTTGTAATATGCGCGCTGAAATTTCCATACACTCAGTAAAACAAAAGTTTTTATGAAATCTCTCATTGAAATAGCATAAGTGCGCTAATCGAAACTACTTGACTAACTTAACTACAACTCATAAAACTATTTCATTTTTATTTTTCGTCCATTTTATATTTTTCTTCTGTCACTACAATTCACTATTAAAGTCTATATTTCTTTGTTACTATGTGTCACATTTATTTAGCTGAAAGATAATGGCTGGAAATACAATAATCAATATTATTTTTATTATATTATTAATGATACTTGTAGTTTATTGATATAATCAATTTGAAAGATGATGAGACTTACCATTCGAAATAATCGAGAGAGATTTTGCAATAGGGTGCAATGACCAGTGTAAAATAGATCTGGTATATGGAGCAATACGAGGAAATGAAAGAGAGTGGATGGACAAAGTCACCAGAGAACAGATAGTTTGAGTGTTTCGATGAACTCCGCTTAAAATAATGTTTGGTCGGTAACGATCAGATGAGTTTACCCATGGAATATAAACTTGCCGTGTATTTATTCAGACGCGGCTGGTACTTTTGCGGTGTCCGATCAACTTTGTGGTATAGCGGTTGGAGATAGAGATAGTGAGAGGGAATGTGAAAGATAACGATAGCGGGAGTACGGAAAATGGATGGGTGTACTCACTGCATCCGTACCTACACCAAATTATATTTACGCTCACGTGCGTCCCACCCTTATTTGTTTTTCTTCAATGTTGTATCTAGCCTCAACATAACATTGTGAAGTTGCTGAGCCATATGTGTTTTGCTATTCATGTATCCCAACCATGTGAATTCACGGAGTGTGACGTTATTTTTTTAACGATGATAAACAATATCACGTTATTCTGAAGAAAACTAAAAATATAATTGATGTATTTATTTTCATAATTTTCGAATCATTTTTTTTTTTTTTTTCGAGTATTGATTGGAGTATGAGTTACATAATAAATAGACATATCTTCTAGACTTGTCTTCTTTAATTGAATGTATGGTAATGTCCAAAGTCTTGGACAGCAATCATGAAATATTGATAGCATGTATGTTGGAGGTGTACTAAGTCTTTTATACACGATGCATCATTGATAAAATCAGGATCGACGGTACTATCAGATGAACAAGTTGAATTTTTTATGTGAGATATGTGTCAAGATCGGAGTGCAATATATATATAGCACCCACCCATAGGTCAGAAATGCAAGATGGATGAGTGATATCTATTTTTAATGACAAAAACTCTCTTATTTATTTTAAAATAAACTCGTGACGATTTTTCCAAGTAATTGTGTCACCTGGCCAAGTATTTAATAATAATAATTTTACGTCTGCACGTATGATTTCACATTTTTGATTTGTAGATTCATGGTTTTGTTTTAGTTACTAGAAATAAGATGAATAAATATGATTGAAATAATATTCCAACTTAGCATAATATTTATCAATTGAATGGGAACGTGAGAATATTTCTCAATAAATTTTACATTTTGATTTGTACCCTTGTTGTGTTGTTTTTAATTTGAAAACTTTTTCCAGTTCACGCACTGATGATTGCAGTTGTTGCTTCTCAATTCGTAATTTTGCGAGTTCCTCTTTCAATGCACAGTTTTCTGCTGTTAAACCTTGTAAACCCAATTTCCCATTATCGTGATTGGCTCTTAGAAATCCAACTTCATCTTTTATTTTGGATAATTCATTTTTTACTGATTGCAATTCTTCGTCCGTTTCTTCGAGATTCTTGAGCAATGTTTTTTCAGAATGATTAACAAATTGATTAAATACCTTTGTTGCAAAGTTTCGGTTGATCATCTCCTTCGATCCTTCAATAGTTTGATTTGTGAGTTTGTCTTCAAATGGTATTGCTATATTGTTATCTGAAAATAATGGTATGTTATAATGCTCGAATTTCACTTCGATAGATACAATCCACATAAGTTCTTTCCACTCACATTTCATAATACTTTGGTATTTCATTTCATCCTGCAATTTTTTAATTTGATGTTCCAATGCAACTTTTTCTTCACAAACAATCACTTGATCAGTTTTCAGCCGATTATTCTCTATGTTCATATTCTCAATTACTATTTTCATCTCTGTATTATCAAATTGGGATGATCGTATAGTTGACGACATATTTTTCATATGACTTTTTAATTCTTCACATTCATTCATAGTCTCGCTCAATCGATCCGTTAGAGTTTCAATTTTCGAAATATTTTTTTGACATGTAAAGCGAAGTTCTTCGTTTAATTCATTGGATTTATGCAATAATTCATTGACATTAATATTCTCAGTTTTGCAGCTATCTAACTGACACTCGAAATTTTTTAATTTATTATTGAGATTATCATACTCTATTGTCCATTCTTCTTTTTCAAATTCAAGTTTTTTCATTGTATTCTCAATTTCCAAATTTTCTTCGTGCATTTTTTTCAAATCTTGAGTTATCTCCTCCAATCCCTTTATCAAAATATCAACTTGATTTTGTAAACGTGTTTTTTCCTCCTCAAGTCCCACGATTGTCTCTTCATATTGACTATTTTTATTATGAGATTTCTTCAAATCTACCATCAATTTATTTACACGAATTTTCATAATTCGCACTTTGCCTTGAAGACATTCTCGTTCATTAAGATTTTCTTCATTAAGTGTCACACTTCTCTTTTTGTTAGTCATTCTAGCGTCTCGTAATTCGCTATTCTCCATTTTTATTTTGGCGATATTTTTTTTTAATGTTATAGACACCAATTTCACGTCTTCCAACTCTGCCTCAAGTCTCTCAACTTCTTTTGTCGAGCGCTCAAACTCTTTTAACGCCTCTTTTGCTGTTGTCCTTTCCATCACTAATTGAGCGGCCATGTCATTATTTTGTTCTCTCAGCATTATTAATTCACTTTCGAGTTCGTTCTTGTCACTATCATTACTCCGTTTCTCTTCCAGATACACGAGTCCTGCATTTGTTGCTGTCAATTGCTCTTTTGTCAGCTCTAACGACTCTAATCGCTCCACTTTCTCGATTGCTTGTATGGACAAATCTGCTTTTGCTATATTTAATTTTGTCACAATATCACGCTCCAGTAATTTAATTTTCTCATTAAGTTTTTCATTTCTCATCAAAGCAATAGTAAGTTTGGTCTTTACACCAGATACATTTCTCGTCAGTGCTTTTTCCTTTATAGCGTTGTCCTTCAACAACAATTTGTTTTCTCCTTCAAGTTTCGCAACTTTGTCTATAACTTCTTGCACATCAATGCAATTCACTTTAAAGTCTTCGCACTGTATTTCCACACTTTGAAATTTAACCTGTTGAATTTCCTCTTTTCCATGACAACTGTGATACTTCAATTGCGTTTCGCACTTAATTTTTTCAAGTAATAAACATTTTAATTGTGCGCTTTCACTTTGCAAATAAATCCTTTTACTCTCAGATTTTTTGAGTGTTTCATTCAACATGAGTAGTTTAGTTGTTAGTTGATTTACTGTATGAATAACATTGTTGGTGATTTGACTGAGATATCGATCGAGCTTTCTATCGCTCTCAGCAAATTCACACAGTTCACTTTTAAATTGCTGCAATGTTTTATTAGCATCAGCATCCTCTAATTGATTCTTTAGACGCGCGATTTCACGTGCAAGATGCAATCTCTCTTCAGCCACTTGACTGTTTATTCGCGCCATTTCACTTCTCACTTTTTTTTCAACATTCCATGCAATTGTACGCTCCGTTTTCAACAGTGCATTGCTCATACTCTTCAGCTTCGTCTTCATACAATCGTTAGTTGTCGTTAAACGTTGTATCTCTTCACTTTGATGTCTTATCAATGGATCACGACACAATAGAATACCTGGGCTGATATTGCTCACAGTCTGAAGAGTCGTTTGTAAACGCCAAATTTCACTTTGAAGTGATGCTCGTTCAGGAGTCCATCGTTTCATCTCATCAATTGTCATATTCAAACGATTTAATGCAATAACTGCCGCTTTAATAAGACAATCTTTGCCACAAAAGTGATGTTGGTGTTCATGATGCTGGGGTTTTTCTATTTTTTCCATATTTCAAATTTCATATGATTATCATCATTTTTACTTTGTATAATGACACCATTAATTTACATGAAAAAAAAAAAAAACCATTTTATGAAAATGGCTATTTGACATGAACCAGTTATTAATTTTTAGGGTTAGATTTAATCTTCGGATTCTGTCAATCATATTGACAATTGAAATCACATACATGATTCATTCGTGATTAAATCTCAAAAATATAATTCAGGTTTTACTTGATAAATTCCAGGGAGTGAAAATATTTTTCATACCTCATTCATATTAGTTTTGATCACTTGAATAATTACTTTTATCCGAAATCTCATCGAACACGATGCTTTGTAATCATTGTTCAAGGTCGCCACATTTGTGCGGTTGCAATTGTGATTATTCATTTTTGTATTCAACTTCATCGCGAACAACATCATCGACATCGCCTCGTGAATCATCACGTGAATCCTCCTGTTGCTGCACTTATAATCCATTCACTGATGAAACAAAGGACGCGGAGATTCATGATCTTGGATTTACTCTGCGCAAGCTCGCAGTAATGAAATGTCAAATGAAAAAGTGGCGATTGGAGCGATTGCAGCTAGAAAGTGAAACACAATCATTAAAAAATACATTACACTCTTTCGGTGAGTGTATGAATAATATTAATTGTTATTTGCATGATATCTGCAATTAAATATATGAGTGAGAATTACGATTGTTAGGTGTGAAGGTGAATAAACCATTAAAGGATGATCCATTAATGGTTCATTATCGCGATGAAAATATTCGGTTGGAAAAGATTAAGGAGAAGTTGGAAGAAAGAATACAAGAATTGGAGGAAGTGGTTGGTGAACAGGAGATGTTCAGGCACTCGTGTGAAAATATTCAAATAATTCGAGAACAAATGCGCCACTTACGTGAACAATCTAGTCGTGATAAGAAACAGTATGGATAGAAGATATACCATTTGAATTTGTGTGAGAATGATAATAATCATTTGTACCAATAAAATATTTAATTTTCGTTTAAAGATTGAAAGAAACAATAATGGAATTGAAGATGGAACTTGGCGGGTCTGGTGGTGACTCCTCGTGCGCTGGTGTAAATCGTTTACGTGCGAAAATACGTGAACTGATTGATGAACGTGAAGGAAAAATGATCTCTGATAAGAAACAAGCACCTGTCACAATTGTGATGAAGTCGATTGATACATTGACAGTTGATACATTGTCAATTGATACAATGTCAATGAGTCGTGATGATTTGCGAGTGGAGAATGAGCGTATTCGAATGGACAATACAGATCTTCAGAAAGCATTGGATGGTGTTGATGTGGATTCGAGTGAAATTAAAAAATGCTCTAAAGCCGTTGATAAATTTAAAGATGATGACATTCCCATTGCGAAAGAGAGAGAACGAAATGACTCGCACGGTCAGTCAATTCTTCAATTAAAAAACTATGATGAATCAGTGACAAAAATGAAATTGGCGGAGTGTAATAATTTGATTGATGCATTACAACAGAACTTAAATGAAAAAGACAATATCATTCAAAGCTTCCAAGTGAGAGATACAGATGATGTTGAGAGCATGAAAGTGAAACATTCATTGGATCAAGTTGAATTAAACCATTTGAAGACCCAATTGAATATGATGCAACCGCAATTTCATGAATTAAAAATTGAACGGGACAAACTGTTGAATGAAGTAAATAAATTCCATAGTATATTATTCGATAAAGATGATCAAATAAATAAATTGCTCGATGAAAAAGATGAACTATTGAGGAATTCATTTGAGAAAAATGCAGTACTCCAAGATAGAATTGACACATTAATCAATGAAGACATGCTTTCGCGAAATGAGATCGACAAATTGAAAGAGCAGACACAAATTATTGAAGGTCTTGTAAAGGAGAATAGTGAATTAATGTCAAAATTAACGGATGTAGAGGAGAAACTGAGTGTAAATGAACCCAAAATAGACAGTGAAAATGAAGAGAAAAATGGAAGTAAAATGGACACTAATGGGAGAAAAAATTTGAAGAAATATTTGAAGAAAATGCAGATGGAAATTTATAATTTAAAGGATGAATTGGCCAAATGTAATGGTAAAAATGGCGAATTGAATAGAACTGTCGCGATAATTCAACGTAACAAATCCGATTGTGAAATTGAAATGGAAAATTTAGTATTTGAAATTTCACAATTGGAAAATTCTAAAAAAATATTGCAAGATGAAATTGATAATTTGAATAATACAGTTGAAAGTCTTACGAATAAATTGGCAATGGCCAATGAATCAAAAGACAGTGCTTTGAAATTGCCAATAGTGAAAGAGAAATTTGACCAGTTGATTATTGATTTTGATAATCTACGAAAAACCAATGATGATCTCAGAACCGAGCGTGACACATTGAAGTTGCAGATAGTTGAAATTCAGCAGCAATTATCAAACGCAATTGCTAATAATGTTAACTTAACAAAAGTAATTGACAAGCCAACATTTCAATTGAGTGAGTTGCAATTGGAAAACGCGAGTTTAAAGGAGAAACTCGTTGAATTGGAGAGCAATATTGATAATTATGAAGCCGAGATATATAATGGTAGAGTTGAAATTGATAAGCTAAAAAGAGAGGTGGAAGATTTCGAAGAGGAATCCGAATTAAATCATACTAGTATCAGCGAACCCGATGATGAATCGTCAAATATTGAAGATGTAAATGATTCAGGAATGTTGAAAAAATTATTAACTGATGAGAATCATGTTTTGAATAGTGAATTAATGAATTGTTGCAATGATAATGAAAAAATACAAAATGATTTGAATGATTCAAAAGGACAATACGTACAATTGAATATAAATACGGAGAATTTTAAAAGCAAAGTCGAAACATTGACGGGATTTAATGAAAAGTTGCAGAGTGATAATAAAATGATAAAACGAAATTCGATGGATGCCCAAAGTGAGATTCAAACGTTAAAAACTGAAATTGACACTTTGAAAATTGATAACACCGCGTTAAAGAGTGAAGGCGATTGTTTACAAATTGAGAATTCAAATCAAATAATTGATTTGGACAATTTAAGAATGACCAATGGCAATTTAATTTCTGAATTGACAATTGTAAAAACTGATTTATCGGAGTGTCAGATTGGACGAAATAAATTGACAATGCAATTAAAAGAATGGCAGGATAAGTACGCCAAAATTAAAGATGAATTCGATGGTTTAACGAGCGAATTGGAAATGTTGAACGAAACATATGATAATAATGAACAACAAATGCATAATTTGGATACAAAGTTTAATGAATTGACAGCAGAAAACGAGATATTATTAACAAAGTTGAGTGATAAGGAGCGAAAAATTAAGGAATTGAAGGAAAATGATAGTATTAAAGATACTGAATTGAAGGAGGCAGAGGTGGTAAAACGTCAATTGGTTGCATTGAAGAATGATTTGAACGAATGTCAAGAGAACTTGAAATATAGTAATCGTGAATTGGATTTATCGAAAAAACAAATTGATACACTGAAAAATGAAAATGAAATAGCCAATGGCCAATTAAGAATAGCCAATGAAAAAGATCGTCAAGTGATTGAGAATGAACGTGATGCGTTGAAAAAACAATTGGCCGAGTCAAGAATATATATTGATGAAATTAAACTAGAAGCGTCATCAAAAAATGCATTGCTGGATGAGTTAAATGCATTGAAAAATACTTTTGCAAAATTGAGAAAGGATTTAGAAGAATGTAATAAAGAAAATGAGCAACTTCAATGTGAACTTGAAAAGTGGCACAATAACGCGACAAAATTCAAAATGGAATTGGACGAAATAAAAGTAGAAAATGTGAAATTCATAGATGAAATTGAAGCAGCAAATAATAAACTTACTCGTTTGAATAGTGAGTTGGATGGCGTAAAATTGGAAAACAGTAGATTTGAGCAAGATCTCACTAAAATGCACGAGGAAATGGAAAATACAATAGAAGAGTGTAATGCATTGAAAGCTGATAATGCTAAATTGCAAACGGACAAGGTAGATTTGCAACATGAGTATGATCAAATGAAACATGAACAACAAAAATTTGTTGACAATGTTAACAAACGTGAGATAGAAATGGAACTTTTGACTGCGGAAAATGATCGAATTAGAAATGAGTGTGAAAGTGCTTTAAATAAATTGAAATCATTGTCACAGTATAATGAAAAAATGGCAATAAAAGAAGAGAAGCATGAAGATGAATTATTGCCAAAACTGGAAGAAAATAGCATATTCGAAATATTAATGGACGAAGTAGAGTATTTGTGGAATGACAATAACGAGTTAAATCATAATATCGATGAATCTGAGATGGAGAATCAAATATCGAAGAGAAACATCGTCGACTCTTTAAACCTGACAAATCCACGTAACGACATGGAAGAATCGCGGCAAATTGCTGATGATTACAAAATGGAAAATGATATTTTGAATGATAATTTAGAACTTGCAATGGGCACTTCAAGAAAAATAACACGTGACATGGTGAAAATGATTGAGAAAAGTGACAGTTTGCAGTTTGAAACTTTAATGGAACACACTCAGCTTGATGATGTTGAACAATGGCGAAGGGAAGTGAAACAATTGAAGATGGAAATCGAGCGAATGAAAAATGAGAATGAAATTTCTACGAGAAATGGAGACAGACGATTGACAATACAACAACTGTTGGATGAATTAGATGAATATAGAATGAGTACAGAGGATTTGAGAATGGAAAACGTTAAAATGGAAAGTGTTTATGAGGAGATTGGGGGGGATAATGATCGATCAGAACAAAATGTGCAAGTGGTAAAGCCACCGCAAGTATCGGGAGATCGACCAAATGTTCAAATACTCTCAGACACACATGATGTGTCAACTGAATTAATTATAGCACTTGATGTCATTCGTATGAAAATAGAAAAACAAGGAAAAGGTGATCTCACGATTTATCACACCAATTAACATGCAAATGTTTAATTCAATATATTCATGTCCATTATCTAATTATTCAATGTTTTAATTCAACAGGTATCAGACGTATGCGTGAAAATATTGGTAACATGGCGAAACAAGTATGGTCGGATGTTTCAGAGTACATCGACTTTGATGACTCAATTGTCATAGACACAATGAATCCTATAATAGCAGAAGTTCTTGAGCTATCCAATGATCTTTCAACAAGCATTTTCACTGCGGAGAAAGAGTTGATAAATCTTGCAAGGATGTGGACGATACGGTGGGAAGAAAATACACAATTTCAAAAGTTTGTTGAGGTAATGCAGTTGATGTTTATCATGTCGACTACGAAATTTGATCCCTGTAACAAAGAGAGTTGTTGAATTTCCATACAGGACTCGAGTGATGTCGAGACTTTTAAAGCAGTGAAGTTACCCGAAGAAAATGCAGCAAAAAACCGAAGTAATTTTGACTCGGACGGCTGGTTAAGAGTAAGATGTTTTTTTCTTATTCTACTTTCGTACCTCTCTATTCAGTCATTTTCAAAACTGCAAGAACATTTTCTTTTAATCAAGTCAGCTCATATAAAGTAATGATCTATTTTACAGTCATTAACGTTGACACAGTTGGCAGATCTTCATGATAAAATATGCAATGTAACGACAAATTTAGTTGAACAAGACAGCACATCTATTGATAAATATGAAAATTCTGGTGATACGTCAATTGGTGCGCATTGTCAAAATCATTTTCAACAGAGCTATGATGTGTTCAATAAACGAATAGCCGCGTTGCAACGGAAAATTACTGAAAAGCAGACAGAAACGGGCAGAAAAATTTTTGAAATGCGTCAAATATTGCGTCGTGATCAAGTTGAACTGATTCACATATCCGAGGCGATGAATCAACAGAGAAAACACAATTTGACAATGCATCTAAATATTGGTGATTCGCCATGTTCGATAAATCAATGCACTGCTGAATGTTCAAAAAATGTTAAATTTACTTCGAACGTATCACGTGATGAATAGAAAAAAATTTCGAGTGAATAGATTACGCATATTGTATAATCTCTTCGTGAAAAAATATACCATGTGTCAATAATTCATGTAACAATACTGTTTATTATCGATAAAATAGTTCGGAATATTATAAATTTCTATTGAAAAATGTGTGGATAATTGCACAATAATAGCTGTAGACAAGTATTATTGTTCAAGTGTCAATTATTCTGTATTATTTTTCGTAAACTTCCTTATATACAGTGTCACGATGGAATATCACACGTCAATTCTCAGATTGCCTATTATTCACATAAAAAGCAACAGTTATTGTTAAATATTGCTCGACAGTGTTGCAGAAAATAATTGTCATGCGGAAATGCGCTCGAGATTGATACGACGATTGTATGGCTTTATACCTGTTTATTTCGCTATTTGACACGATCATTGTGTTGATGGTGTGAGCGAGATTAGTACTTTTAGCGTGTGAGCGTATTGGCAGTTATACTATAAAACCAGTCGCGCGGCGAAATCTTCCTCAAACTTGTACGTCAAGCAGTGTTGGCATATTGATATGTATTGACAATTGTATTTGCGAAATATACAAAACTTATATTTTTAGTTTATTATTTTCACTGATGATAGCAGTCAGTATTAATATTTCTCAATAGGTTTATCACATTAATATCCTATCGCTATGAAAAAAAAAAAATAAATAGTGTCACGTTCACGTTCTATATGAGTCCTAGAAAATATAAAATGAAATTAATCACATAGAATTTTTTTGTGAATAATTGAAATAAATAATTCAATTTTCTCATAGACGATGGCGAACGATCTTTGGGGTCAAAGTTAAATAATTTCAAAAGACGATAGCATGATTGACTTCTCTATCATCTCACATAATTCCGTGCCAATATCAATGCCAGATGAAACTACATACTCTCCCGTTGAAATATTCACCAAAGTTACCTTTCACTGGTGTAAGAATGAGAAGAGACAAATTTCACTCGCTTATAAACAAACAAAAAGATATTAATGAAATGTGGAAACTGAAGTTTTTGTTGGTTGGACTTGTTATACGAGTTAAATTGAAAAAAATATGACAGGCCTAATGATTTGAAGCAGAAAAATAGTGATACACGTGTGTGCAAGATAATTATTTTATTTATACAATTCTCCAACAATCACATCAATTGATCAAGTGAGTCTACTCGAAATGAATTGATTGTTCTATTGATGTCGAGCTCATTTCCGCAAGGGAATTAAATGTCATGTAAATGCTGGACAGGAGCAGCAGCAACAATAGCTATTGCATGTGTATGGAAAATAATTCTTCAGTTCATGTGTCTTGTTTCAATTCGTGACTGTGACAAATATCGAGAAAATTTAATTGAAATTCAAACCGACGGGGAGTAGATAAAATCAAATACTTAAAATTTTAGAGGGGGTGGAAGATTTAATCCAATTGAATTTTATCATATTTCCGGTTGCACAAATACATTCAAATGTATGAATATTTTGTGTTTTGCAAATTGAAAGTGACATGATTTTCCGAATTATTATCACTTATTGATGGATTTTATAGAGTATCTATTTATTTGTCACTGATTGATAAAAATATTTGAAATAATATGAAATTGTCGGGATATGATGTGAACCATTGTTCGATAAATATCATGAGACTCTATTGTTTCCTGTTGACTATTGTATTGATGAATGACTATTATGAACATGAATTATAAAAGCAAAGAATTACGGAAGCACAATTATTTAATGAACGTCATTATACTTTGGATTCCGTTCTATCAACGTATTTTAAGATTTTACGCTGATATTTTTGTTTATGCAATGTATATACATATTCGATAATATTCAGTATAACTGTAGAATTGGATTCTGTTGCGGAACTGAGCGTGATATCAGCCGATCGCTTTATTTTCCGTAAATTCATTTGATCAGGTTGCCACATGGTCGTTTGCGAATTATATAAAAGTAATTAAAATTTTTTCGTATCCGGTTATGCGACCTGTTTATAAAAATCGCTTTAATGAAAATCATGTCACTTTTTGCAATTCTGTGAACAAGAGAGCAGCATCAATAGCTTCAGTATTAATCTCGTTCGACTCACTATTCACTCGTAAATATGTTACGCTTGTGTTTAATTTTGTTTGTTTTCGGGGCGTATCAATCCATCTTTATCCAAGTACGCATTGGCAATTATATTTCAACATATGCTGTCTATTTTCTCTTATTATTATCTTAATATTTAGAAATGAATTATACGTCAAACATGTTATCAAACTCAGTGGGAATATAATAGCATTTATTATTCTTCAGGCTGAAATGGTAATCGTTTATGAAGATATCATGATTCCTCATGCAGATAAGGAGTATATTATTGTGCATGATACATATCTGACAGATGACAATGGTTTGTCGTTGAACATTTCCATCGTTAAAATCTTACCAGAAGATGTACAGGTAATAATTAATAAATTTCATATTCCGACTCGATTTCATTGTGAAATAATAAATGATACATGAACATACGTGTGTTATTTCAAATGATGATTTCAGTGTCATGTGTATATGCTGGGTAGTTCAATGGGAAAGTATGTAGTTCCATGTGGCGTTGATTTTGACATGGATATGTGTGAGATGTTAGACGAGCCGATAATACTGGGTCGTCTTTTGGCAATATTTGGCTTCAAAAAAGAAGAATGCCCACCATTACCTGTAGGAAATTTCAATTATTTTCGAATTTACTCTGAATGTTCGATTATCAAAAACATGAAAATATGCAAAGGTAATTTGATATTATATTTTGTAGGGTCTTTATGGATCTGAGGGGTTTCTAGTGCCAGTAGACAAGTTTCCTGATGATTTCCCGGCGAATCAATATTTATTTGTACTCGATATATCCAGCGCAGATGAACTTATAGTGTCTGTACAAGTGTCATTGACGGTGCAGTAATGTTAAGATTTTAATCTATTTACCATTTAGATAATTTCAATGGTGGTGGCTGTAGAGAATTTATTCAATAGTGTTAGCCTCCTTTTAAAATTTGTAGTGCTCTGATAATAAAATGCAATAATAATTAGCGTTGTTGTTTAATTGAGTATGAATAAAATATATTACATTGTATCCGTTTACATTCTTTGAGCTGGTCGCATGTCAAGTGAGTATTTATGAGCGGGACGGGAAGGAAATTATAAATAAAGAAATTTCGAAGTTGTCAGTAGCGTCCAGTAATTGATTATTTCCGCGCGATCTTAACTAATTCAGAAATACCACTCTCATGGATCCCCAAGGATTTAAGAATAACACAAAAAAAAAAAATAATAGAGGGAAATCATGATTTCTTTACATGGTATTGCAATACCATGAAAAATAAAATCGAGGAAAATGTTACAGAGGCCTTTACAGCTAATTGGTTTTTTTTTCTAGTTGTTATGGAGTAAATTATTGACCGGAAACAATCAAAGGGAGTGCAGATGATTCGCGATATAGAGACGACCATTCAGGTTACTCATTTCGAATGTATACATATATCGAGAGAATGCCAAAGAAAGTAAAAGCAAAGAGTAGTGAATAAGCCACGAGGTAATTCCATCTAGGATGTTTCCTTGTTTTTTCTTTCCGTATTTTTTTTTTTTTTATTTTTTTTCGTTCTTATCTGTTGGTGTTCTATTGTCGGGAAAAATTCCGTGAGGTAAAAAAAACACCACAGACTCTGGATAACACGCACAAACAGGGGCAGGGTTTGAAGAAGGGGTTGAAAACGACATATATACGTCCAATGGGGGTGACGGCGACGGCGCATTAGGTACAATTGTATATAGCTATATGCAATCGAGAGACACGGCATATCATACGACTATTTTGGCAGTAGGCTTGCCGCAACGCAGCGGTGAGCGCGCCTCGCTTTCACTTTCATCCCCATTCCGTGCAACTTCGTTTTCACGATCATTTAAAACGGCATAATTGATGCGCCGATAAGAGACAAATTCGCGGTTTGGTATAACACTTACATCCAGATGGAAAGATAAATGGAAAATAGAAAATAAAAAGTAAAACGTCGCGAGTGAACGAAAAAATAAACAAAAATAATGTATTGAGTGGAATTACGATCACTGCCTAAAAAAAAGTGTCAAAATATATCGACAAAAAATCTTTGTGAAATATTGTGTGACATTTTATGAGCAAAGATAGTTTTTTAGTTGTTAATATTTACTATTTTAAACGAATGACTTATTTAAATTTGAGTAAATAGTGCTTTGTTATATAAAAAAGGATTAAAAAAATTCTTGATGTATTGACAATAAAATTAGTTTCGTAATAATTTTTTTTATGGATTTACTGTGCAAAGTAAAAGCAGTTTGAAGACGGTTTGTGGTAATTTTTTCGCCGGGTGAACAATTTATCGCGTGACTTCACGCGACTGTTGGCAACAATTCACCGAGTATCCCATACATACGTGTGGGGGAAAAAGCAAAATTCGTAGAGTAATTTTGCGGATTCACACTTGAAATAAACCTGGATAAAGTCTCATACATTCCAATCTTGAATATTGAGTGCGATGTGTATTAGTTGCGTGCGATGAACAAGACATTGTTTCATACATTTTGTTTCATCCCAATCATCAAAATAGATAAAACGAAAAAAAAAATAATTCATAAAAAATATTAAAAATACAGTGATAAAAGGGTTAATTGAATATAAAATAAATCAGAGATTGAAAATTGTTTGGTAATAAACGGTATATAACGCAAGACAATATAAGAATGAAGACGTTACTGGTGATGAGCATTCTTGCATTTGTCAGCGGTGAAATTTTCGTTGGCGATGTCGACGAACCGAGTGAGTAATTAGTTAGTTTGAACGTTTATTGCACGCGATATGTATAGATTTACTTATGAGCGAAAGGGTTGAGAGCAATTATGTGAAGGGTCATTCAGACCTTCTCTCAACTGCCAACCATAACCAATATTGAATTGAAGTTTCTTCTTTCAAGTAATTTAATATTATTTCTGTTTGTATATATATATTAAAAAATTGATTTTATATTGAACCTTTGATTTTCTATAAACTAATGTATGATCAAAAGATACGATGACATATCCAATCGTGCAAGTGAAAGAGATTTGAGTGCAATAGTCGTGATAATATCATGAATAGTTGCATATTCATAGGAATAATGTCGTGTCAAAGGTTTTGTGTATGTATTCGTATAATGTATCCATTTATATGATTTCACATTACTTTATATGCAATCCATTCAACAACGCAACAATTTCACAAATAATAGTAAACAATACCAATCAATGAATATATAAATTAATTTCTTAGAATCCACCGAATATTTACTTTCACTATGTTACTATTTTATTTGAGTTTTTTCATAAATGAAGTATTATCATGATAGTTAATGATATAAATTTCGTTATCGTTGAAAAATTCAGTGAATTTCATGATTTTCTCCTTGCGCAATAATAGAAACAGCGATACGAGAATTAAATTTCTATGGGATTTAATGTGGCCCGTGAATAGAGAGGAACTAACTATGCCAATCTCTTTATCCCCCTCATTGCTGCCTCTTAACAGTGAACGCGTGTTCAAGTGAAGTTCTCTTTGTTATCTCCAATCATTTTACAATGTTCATAATCATGCGGAATTGAATGGGTCTTATCGTTGAGATCCTTGGTAATTGAATATATAAATTGTTTTTATATAATTGTTGTATTATTGTCGATACGAGATAATATAAGTATTTTCATTGTACATTGTCTGACCGGACATGGTGGATAACTACTTAAGGGGTTAGCGGCATGAAAAAATATCTATTTTAAATAATTTTTTTTTTGTCAGTAATTTAATTTATTTTATAAAACTGAAAATATTGAATTATTGTATTATGTTTTAACTTGATTTGGCATATATTTGAAAAACAAAATATAAATTATATATGAAGTTATGAGGACATTTGTTGGAGCCTATTCTATAAGTGGCGTTTTGCTCTGCCCATTCTAATTTTTTACAGGTTAATCTAAAATTCATTCAAATAAAGAAAAAATTACTATTTTAATAGTTAATTTAGTTAATAAACAAAATAATACGATTTGATAATTTATTCCAGCATTTTCAAGGAGAAATGCAACAGTTAATTGTTTACAAAAAAAATAATAGTTTTTAAAAAGAAAAAAATCCTTCGATCAGGCACCAAATTAACTATTAAAATAATAATTTTTTTTTCATTTGAATATTTTAAGATTAACCTGTAAAAAGTTATAATGGCCACCGTAAAGCACCACTTATGGAACAGGGTCTAACAAATATCGCCATAACTTCATATATAATATATATTATTTTTTTTAAATTTGTGTCAAATCATGTTAGAACATAACATAATAATTTAATATTATTGGTTTTATAAGATAAATTGAATTACTGACAAAAAAAAAATTATTTAAAATATTTGTTTTTTTATACCTCTCACTGTCCTTAACCCCTTAACTGTTGTTTGACTTAAATGCTCATACTATTCATTGAATGTATCATGAAGCAAATGGAGAAAATTTAAAGTGCGTAATAGAATGAACAGATTTGTTTCGATAATTCATCATATAATATTCTTGGTTTCTGTCAGTATCAATCAGAATGAAAATAATTTATTATAGCATACAAATGGGTGTATTAGGAATCGAAAATAATACTGGGATGTCGTCAGTGATTATGTGACATTAATTGATAAATGTCAATATAACTATTGATAGCGATTGATTGAACATTTCAGTTATTTAATGGATGCATTATGTGCGAAATGAAATTGCGGCGGGCAAATACAACTGAGTAATTGATGATGACATTGCCATTTGTGGTAATAGACATATTCACCAATATTTTATTTAATGATTATACCGTGGGTAGAATTCAACCAAAATATAATAAATTAATATACGGATGAATGGTAATTTCACAACAAATTTTTGATGTTTACTTTGAAAATTCATATAATTCATGTTGGTATACGGATAAATTGAATGCGAATATTAATACGGTTATGCATTCAAATAAAATTACTATTGAAATGTTGTGCAAAGAGAATTATGAGTGAAAAAAATGTATGAAAAACTAACTAAAAGTATTGACATTCACGTCAAATAATTGATGAAAACTGTTGGCCAAGAAATTATTGTAGATGAAAAAACTGTTCTTTGTTTAAAAATGAACAAGTGACATGTTATATGAGAACGAGAAAAACTGTCGAGTCAATTCAATTGCAGCAAATTGAGAGTGTACAGAGATATCGTATAATATTGGATAGTAAAGAGAGTAAAGGAAGTTTGATCAAAAAAGAATGAAATTCCAGAAAATGACGACATACGATTGTGATTTGATAAGGAAAAACATCCATTCGCATAAGTGTTTGTTGGTCGTTGCTTGCATTTCACGAATACAACGTGTGGGTGATGTCACTCGTCTCGTTTTCCTTCTTCCAATTTCGTATGTGTTCATCAATATGTACATTGATTTATGCTTCGCTTGTCACACTCTATTTGCTGTATATTTTTATATTGTTTATATTTTTATAATGTTAGATATTTTTTTTCGTCGTTTTTTTCTTTTTTTTTTTGATAATAATATTCGGAATGTTATTAGATGAGAGTGAAATGTATTGAAGAATTTCAATTTAATTTCTCTTTATACTGTAAATGAGGAAATTGTATGGATGATTATCCCCATAGAGAATATAAAAATAAAATATTGCCTTATAAATATATATACATATAAGGTCCTTCTTATCTAGTGCATTATATATTGTATTTCTTTTTGATTTTTACTCTTCAATCTCATTCACTTTCATCTTCACGTTTGATAGCAAAACCACTATTTCCGTCATTTGATGGCACGGGACAAAAGTTTCAAGAGCACCGATCACTTTTCAGTTGCTCGCAGGTGGCTCGTATTTTTATTTTTGGCTTCATTTTTTTTCCTCTCCGTTTTATTTCTCCGATAGAAAAACTAAAAACGATTTTCCATCGTTGAGCAATGAATAAAAAGTGACAAAAACAAAAAAGCACAAGAGGCAATGAATAAAGAACAAGGAGTTTTTTTCCTCATTCTCGTAAACTCTCATTCGTTCACAATTTTTAGCCGATTGGTTGGCTCAACGGTCTGAATGGCCTCTGTTGTCCCGAGAGATTATTTAGGTTAGATAAAAAGAAAAAAAGGAAAAAATGCGAAAAGAATATAAGAGGGGCCAAGATCGAACTCACAAGTGAGCGCCAACAATCCTATTCTTTTCAATCTTTCGAGGGACTATTGAGTGTTTTTTTTTTTTTTTTTTTTTGATGCTTCTCAATGACTCCCCAAAGTTCCTTCATGATATTCCATACGTTGAAAAGTACGGCTTATCTGAGAATAAAGACCAATTTTATTGACCAATGCGAAATAAGTTGGTAAATATATGTGCGTGCAATAAATAAAATGATTTGTTTTGCATATTAACTGCTGCTTTTTCGTTCCTATGCACTTTTAATATCATTTATTTGTTTATATTAACCGTCAGTTCAATTATATTTTTCAATCATCACATATTATACTTCTTGCTGTTGTGTTGATAATAACCAACTATATCTGATTATTCCTCAAGGGGACAATTGAAGCTTGGAATATTCGCCACGAGCTGTGCATAAAACGTTTTTTTTTCTTCTTCTAACTTGTCGCGCATTATTTACACTTTCCCAAGTGTATTTTTTTGGAGCGTATTTTCATTTTATTTATTTTTATCACACAACGATAAGGAAAGAAAGCTTTTGACTTGGGGCAAGAGAAAGATTGACTGGTTTTACAGTATCTGCATGGCTTGAAGAAATTATATTCCACTACTTGGCCCATACCTTCGGCCTGAATACGCGCTATCCCGCATAATAATCTTACCTCCATCTTTATCCCTCTTCACTCCCAATCTCTCCTCTTTTCATATATATACATTTATATATACATTCATATATACATGCATACAATATATAGACGTTCTTCTTGAGACGTTTATGTATGCCGGAGGTATTCGTTGAGACATAAGTGCACCTGAGTGAACGTGCCGTAGACTCGTTTTCTCATCCTTCATTGTACCCTCTGAAATTATCGTGATGGCGAAATTCCGTCTGTTTTTTTTTCCTTCTCTTTCATTTTCCAAGATGGATAAAAAATAAATTGAGTTACATTTGACCTACATACATACACTAGGCGTAAACTTATATAAAAGTTTTTTTTAACGTTAATTTTCCCTTTCTCCGGTGAAGTAAATAATCGCGTATTTCAAGTTGCTCTCAACGCAAATATAACTTATCAAGATATTTTCATAGTAATATCTATTTTAAAGTCAAAATTGTGTAATATCGTGTGACAAAATGCTTTTATAATTAGTGTAATGTATTCAAATTTTGGTCACTTATTGCATAATATTGAACTGTATATAATTTATGGACCAAGATAATTTTGCGAAATTGCTATTTCGATATTTGAGATATGCAAACAAAATGCGCTGGAGATTGGATTGGATTTAATTAATTAATTAAATAATGAAACGCTGAGGATTGGGAATAGATTCATTGCTGAAGGAGACACTTTGGTTTCTCTATGGCAATTCGTTATCAGCTTATGGTGAATCCAAATACAAGCCATGTGAGAATTGTCAGTATCAAAAGGTTCACAGTTACCGGAATCACGATCAACTCAATGGAAAAAAAAGAAAAAAAAATAACAGATAATCCTTTCGTTTGGCTATTGAGATATAGAGGAGAGAGAACGAAAAAACAAAAAAAAGAAATCGAGTGCAAGCGCGAAAATGAATTGCAAGCGAATACAGAAGCTGCGCGGGGAGAATTATAGGAATAAATCGATTACATTCTACATGTAGTTATTTCATTCAAAATGAGTTTGTATCCACTCACAACTATTTCTTTTATACAAAAATAAACGGAATAATTTATATCATCAACGTCTGTATTTGAATGGGGTTAAGTTAGGTCTTTGTTGTACCTACGCGATTCTCTGGAGTATAACTTTGCAGTTTCATGTTTTGTGTTTGGTTGAAAGCGAAAGAAAAATAAAAAATGAGAAAATCATGATGTGGTGCAGGTGAAGAAGAAGTGAAAGAAATACAACAACGAGAAAATATTGCGGAGCTTATCGTCCAATATTTCACATCAATTTATTGGATTACTGTATTTATATATTGTCGAGTTCATGAATGTTTGATGATGGGTACAACTGTTCCAGAGATAGATGACATTGATGAGAATGAAATTGTCTTTTTCATTATATATATATATATATATATACAAACATATATTATTTCATTATCAAAGGCAGTTAAATTTTTTAGTGACATTGATATTTGGAATATGACGACAGTAAAATTGCTACCAATCAAAATAAAAATTAATGGTTCAAATAATTAAATTTATAGATTTATTATTAGTATTATAATGTATTTACATTAGTGCGAAAGTAACATTAAGGATTTTCTAAATGTAACTTGCATACTTCACATTGAAGTGTTTAATTTATTGAAAAAGAATAGATATAGGCAATAGCATGTAGATGTTGAATGTGGTGGAATTGATGGTTATAATGGCGCGTTGAGAGGCCAATAAATTGGTGACTTGAGGGGGGGGATTGAAGGACAACATAAATCGACAGAACAATTAATTGGCACTGTTTGGGATTTTCCTGCCTGCTGCCTGTTTTGTTCAATAGCATATCTACTACATACAAAATACATCGATTCCCCCATGGGTGAACGAGGGGGTGGTTATATCAGCGGCTGGCAATTTCCCATGTTGCTGCATCAAGAGCTGACCAGGCTTCAGCCAATTTGCAGTAACTCGATGTTGTTCCGCATCATAATAAAAAACGCATGAACCCATCGAAAAAATACAATACATTCATTCCAGCATAATTTATTTTTCCCATTGATAAACATCACGGGATTAAAGTTTTTGTTCATTACTGTTATTATTTGTTCATTCGGATTATATTTCATTTGTTTATCGGAATGAAGTTCCGATGTGAAATAGTAAAAATGATTAAATTCACGGTCAACACAAAACTATGAAATTTTTTTCAGTATCTATGTTGGAGGTGATAGGAGTCGTTGGCTACAAGATATATTTGCCATGTGACATCAGTCCGCCACATGCAGATGAGTTAGTGGTGATGATTTTGTGGTATCATGAGGCAACTGGTCGACAGCCAATTTTCAGCGTAGATGCTCGACGCGGTGGACTTCAACATGAGATGCGAAATTGGTCGGATCCAGGGACGTTTGGTGGTAGAGCGAGCATGAGAATCAATACTCGACCAACTGGACTTGAGGTGGATCCTTTGATCTCAACTGACGGTGGCGTATATAAATGTCGAGTTGACTATCGGAATAGTCCTACGAAGAATCAGAAGATTAATTTAACAGTTATTGGTAATAAATTCATAAATATGTCAATTATTTATTTGATTTAATATAAAAAACGGAAATCATTTCAGATATTTCCTTCATTAATTATTAAACGTAAAATATTTCTTAATTAAATTGGTTGAATTTCAACATTAATTTTCTAAATAATATTTAGGCTTTTAATACATTTAAGATCGTATCGAAGGTTTTTTCATTGATTCCAGTACCACCAAGACGGCCATCAATATTTATTGGTCCTGATCATACATATACAAAGACATTGCAACCGGTGAATGAGGGTAGTTCATTAACACTGCTGTGTGAGGTGATAGGAGGATCACCACCACCGCATGTCGCTTGGTATCTAGATGACCGTCTGTTAGAGGATACATACGTACAAGAACATTCTGAGATAACTGTTAATAGATTGGATATTGCGATGATTACACGTGATTTTGTCAATGCTAAATTGATATGTCGGGCGTCTAATACACATTTAATACAGCCGATTAGTAATGAAATAACTTTGGACATTAATTGTAAGTATAATTAAGGTAAATACTATTAAAAATGGAGTAGAGTCGTTATATTTATAAGAAACAATTTTATATATTCAGTGAAACCACTGGCAGTCAACATTACAAACAAGAAGAGTCATCTTTCTGCCCTACAAACATACGTGATTGAGTGCGTGACGTCGGGCTCAAAACCCGAGGCGGTCATAACATGGTGGAAGGGTTCACATCAAGTCAAGCATATGGCGAAAAAGGTGAAAAATATTTTTAATACAACAAAAAATCTTCATGTAAATCATTATTCAGGATAGAATAATAATTTATTACAAATATAATTAATTGAATTTGTTTATTAGTTCACTGAGACACTGAATATAACGAGAAGTGAATTGAGTTATGTAGCGACCATTGAAGATGACGGGAAATTTTTAATGTGCCGAGCTGAAAATCCAATTGTACCGAATAGCGCTTTAGAGGATGTGTGGAAGCTTGTCGTTCATTGTAAGTCGCGGAATGGGCACACTTGATGTTAATCGATTTTCCTCTTCTTTCTTTGTTCGTTGTTTTGTTTTTCGTTTTCTTTTTGTATTTTCTAGCCGAATAATCAAAATAATAATACAGAAATGCTGTCCTTTAGACGTGCCAGTGGTGACAATTCGACTGGGTTCAAGTCTACGTGCCAATGACATTAATGAGGGAGACGATGTTTATTTTGAGTGTGATGTCAAAGCAAATCCACAAACGTACAAGTTGGCATGGTTTAAGGATAGCATGGAACTACATCAGAATATTAGCGCTGGGATTTTACTACCCGGTAGACAATCGCTCGTTTTGCAGAGTGTCAATCGTGCATCGGCCGGTGAATATGCCTGTATGGCAGTAAATGCTGAAGGGAGTGCCACTAGCCGGCCCGTTGCGCTAGAAGTAATGTGTAAGTAATACAAATTGAATTTCAAACAGAAGAGAGAAAACAATAGCCTTCATCATTAATATCTAATTATCTCGAACATATGAATAAACTCTGTGGTTCAGATTCACCGATATGCAAGGATGGCGCTCACGTGCAGGTTGTGGGCGCATTGAAACACGAAACTATATCGTTAGTATGTGGTATCCAAGCGAAGCCGCCACCTATATCATTTCATTGGACGTTCAATAATTCTGGTGAGTTGATGTCCCTACCGGCCGATCGTTATGGTCCAATCAAACCATTGAAACGCATCACGAACCAGTGGCACGGCTCCAGGTTGAATTATACGCTTGACTACGATACAGACTATGGCACAGTGTCGTGCTGGGCTCAAAATAGAATAGGTGCTCAGAGAACACCATGTGTCTTTCAAATAATTGTCGCAGGCAAACCATATCCATTGCAAAATTGTTCAGCTATTCAGTCAACTGGTCCATACGCTTATCGCACAAGTGAGCATTATTAAAAATTTTTTTTTCACATTTATATTATTGTTTATTTTAATGCGATATTTAAGAGAACATTCATATAATTCTCTTCAATCTATCGTTTGAATAGATCATGAAGGAGTTAAAAACGCTGATTCTGCTGACGCTGAATGGCTGATCGTTCGATGTACTGAAAATTTTGATGGTGGATTGCCACTAACGAGTTATGAACTTGAGGTATACGATGAGGAAAATGTTTATCATATTAATACGATTTACCTGAATCGAAGCGAAAAAATCAATGATCCACAACAGGGTCCGATTTTTGAAGTTCCTGGTTTAGAGCGTGGGCGAAACTACAAGTTACTGCTCTATGCTATTAACAATAAAGGGCGAAGTGATCCTGTGGTGTTGGAATCAATCACTTTAAAAGGTGTTGCTATGTATACGACCGGTGAGTTTGAAACACTTTCATAACCACCAGAATTTTGCATGTTCCACTTAGTTGAACTCATTTCATCTTCCTTTGGCGTCACGTTTTACCGTGTATTAATTAATTTGTATCATGAAACGTCGGGCCAATTAAAAATTAACTTTGTTATTTTAAAAATTTGTTCGCATTTTCTCACGAGTATACGGAATATAAATTAATTATTATTAATTACTAATCATACAATTATCTTGAATGAATTAAATGCAGCCACTTGTATTTTAAATTTATTTCCGTGATATATATTCGTGAAAATGTCTCCTTTTCATCGTCTTTCATCTTTACAATATATATACATAGTGAATTGAAGTTGTACCAAACGATCTTACGAGCGTGTTCGCTTTTCTCTATGAGATCGGTCTTATTCATCGGACATTTATCGTCTTTAATTCTCGGGTAATGGTTTATTCATTTGCAGAATACAGAGGCGGGCGTTTGCTTATACGTATATTCTCGGCAATATAAAGGAAAGTCGAGTCATGATGCGTACATTTTGCCAAACGACCGTCTCGTTTTCATTCTTAGAAGGCGGAGACGGGAGCGAGAAAGCGAGAGAATAAGAAACGGCAAGAAATGAAATTTTTACTCGTAAGAATATACCATTATTCGTTTGGCAAAGAAAAAAAAACTCTCGGAATGTTCAGATATATAGATATATATATAATAGATATTGAGTGACTCGCGTATTGTATCGTGTTAGAGACTGTGCCAATATCTGTTGGATAAGCGCCATAACGTTCGAAGACAACAATTTAGAAATAGTCGAAAACTATAAATATCCGATATATGGATAAACGGATATTATGCGCATCAATGTTAGTGAAAACTGAAGGCGAGATTGATGCATTACAACATGTACACGAGTTCGCTACTTGAATAAGTCGCGAGAATTCAATGCTTTCTAATTAAATTAAAAAAACACATTTGTAAATATTCATTTAACATTTCGCTTAAAGTGCGTCAATTCTTTCAATTTATGTCGAGTGTTTTGTTTTGTTTTTTTTTTTTTGTTGATTTGTTGCAGGTCGCGATTCATCGGAAAAACATAGTGATTACAGTCTATTGGTGGCATGTTTTGCTGGTGGAATAACTGCGGTGTGTATTCTTGTGATCGGCATCACCGTCACTCTTTATCGTCGCAATCATCCGGCGCCAACAATCAAAACTCACATTGTCCATTGTGATAGCAAAGACGATCATGTGAATGAAATGCATTCAATGCCATTGACAAATACGAATACTTTAATGGATATCAGAGACACGACAAAGTCCAATTCAAATTTATCAATGGACATAAGAGATAATCGTTTGATGACTGATGGAGTGGAGGAAAATCCGGATGTGATACCTAACAAATTGGAGGGACGTGGTGATGTACATTTCGGCGCGAGTTACTCTGCCAAACCGGAGCGAATGAAAGATTTGGCCGATCATTTGGAGCATCTCGACTATTTATCACCGGCATCTGTGCTACATGGCAAAGACCATTGGATCTATCCAAATAGCTATGTGGATCGTTCTGAGATGATTGGTCCTGCACGTCCAAGTACTCTGCCCGTATATCGCACTCAGGATATTTACACAAGGAGTTTACGCGTTCAAGAGAGTTGTATATAAATTTTACGACGAAATAATATTGTGATGGTGAATGGATATTTGATGTTTTGAGTTTATTCAACATTCGGGATATGCATTGATTAAATTTTTTTCATCAAATTTCTCGATATCTCTGTCGGTGTTTGTACATAGACAATAAAATTCTTGTTGTTGATATAATTCTGTGTACCATTCATTATTTCAACAGGCTTTGTTGTCACAATTTTTACAATTTACTATTAAATTATATTTCAAGAATATTTCATAGAAATATCATTGTTCAAACATATATATTTATATGGATATATTTATTGCATTTTAATACTTCAGGAGTCGTGTGTACTTGGATAAATATATCGACGATAAAATATGTTGGTGATGTCAACTGATATATATTCTTATTTTCAAATAGCGGATGATCGTGAGGGTAGCATTGACAAGTGAATCTTACATGGAAATCGTGAATCGTGCGGTATAAATGCGAAGAAGAGATGACGAGGGCGAATATATGTCGGTGAAGCAAATAAGGGCTGACAATTCGCGAAGGGTGTCTCGTTCATTCTCAGTATTTTCCTATCGTCTGATTTCTCATACTACGCTTATAAATCGCCGACAGGGTGAATCCATTTGTCGATTGAAAAATGACGCCAGAAGCTTGCGCGATCGACTACATTTCCGGGATAAATCTTTGAAAGCCTGGAGGTGCCTATGTGTGTCTGCGAAGGGTGAACGAATAGTTTTCAACAATCGGCAAGTACATATGTATACATGTATATGTATCTTTTATATATTGTTACGGAGAAATAGATTTTCAATCTGACTTCAATTGGGATAACATTTAAATCCGTTCCACTGGTGCGTGATTTTTTTCTTGTTATTTTCATTTGGAGTACGATTTTTGTATTATATTGTGCAGCTGATTTGGAAGTAATTTTTTCCTAGGCGTGTATGTTTTTTTTTTCTCTTGTGCTTTTTACCTCTCCCTCATTCTTCTTCCACAGATATGTCTATGACGTGTTAATTATTCATATGGCTTCCTTTTTATAATTCTCCTTGTGATGAGTGAATATCAAAAATATTAATTGGTAAAAGTGAATATATAGTCAATCTATTGTTATATTCAACTTTGAGCAGGATTTTTCATATCTGACTGGAATGATACCATAATATATAATAATAAGGATTTTATTAAATTGTCATGAGAAATGTAGATCAATAAGTTCGTTTGTATTGTCAGTTCAATTTCACGCACTCTTCCCACATATATATCTGAAGTTGCTATTGCAGTATTGCTTTTGATATTGTTAATTAGATTTATTCGTTAAAATTCCACTCTGACTTTGTTATTTTTACAATTTATTTCGTGTCTTTGTCGTATTTCATTTTGTTTTTTTTTTTTTTATTCATTTATTTACCACCGTCGTTTGTGCAACGGCATGTTGGCACCGTTCAATGACATTTCAGCTCATGTTTATGTCCGTGACATCATGTAAACCATTTTGTTAGAGATTTTTTATTTTTTTATTTATTTATTTATTTTTCACTTTCCATGGTACGTACTAAAAATTTTGTTCAAACTACCTGTTCCTACTTTTTACCAATCGTGTTACCAAGAATTCTATTACATGCCAATTTATTTGCATGGCATTGCATAATAGTTATTCGTATACAACAAGGATGCAGGAGTGAAAGTACATTGACAGATAATGGTGTATCATCAGCGGAGAGTAAACGAGTAAAACATTCTACATGTATATTCGCGTTGGGCTTTAGAGACACAGGATGTTTTATATTCCCCATGGGATTTAACGTTGATGTGATAGTTACGATTTTACCCTATGTCAAATCATTTTTCCTTAAAATACTAAAATTCACTTTATTTATATTGTAAATCTCAATTATCCGTATGTCACGACAATATAGCACAAAATGAACTAATTGTTAATTACATTAATTAAAATCATTTATTCACTTGCTTCTTTAAATCAAATTTATTTCATTTTATTCATGCCACTCATATATTTTCTATTGTTTATTTCGTCGAGACTATTCTTTTTATTAAAAATTCGACACAGAGAGTAAAGTTAACATCACTCTGATGAGTCACCAAGGTCTTGACGGTGTTTTAATGTTGGCGAGTGCCGCCTACTCTATTCCCGTAAAATTATTTTATGGACTCGGCAACAGGAATGGTGATGGCAGTGGCGGCGGTGGTCGTTCAGTCATGACAGAGAGAATAGAAATGGTGAAAGAGCCAAGTAAAAAAAAAAAAAAAAAAAGAGCGAGAGTAGAATCCGAAATAGTCCGCTCTGTAGCAAACGAAGGGAAAAACTCATTCCTTCTGCTTGCCCGCAGCCGTGGGATGACTGTCCAGCCATTGTGAAATAGGAAGAGAGGTGGCCAACTATTGTGCAGTTCGCGGTAAAACCCTGAGTCCCACTGAGCCCGCGTTTCGCTTCCTTTTTTTTTTTTTACCGCTGTTCGTAGCTACTCCACCTCCTATTCAGCCATCTCTACACTCACCCCTCGGCGCATCCTCCTCTATATACACCTTCCTTCTCTTTCTGCATCAACCTTTGTGTCCCCGCCAGTCTCCACTGTACCATTGCTCGTACTCTCAATTCGTTTGAACGAATAAAATGCGAGCCGGCTGCGCGTCTTCTTTCTTTTTACTATTCCCACACCTTTTGCAGTTTTCTCATTTTTTTGTCTTTCTGTTATGTATATCTATATATATATATATTTTTTTTTCTTCTTGTTTTTTTACTGTGCGATTGTTGCAGGAATGTGTATATGAATTAAACTTCTTGCTACGTATTCTATTTTCTCAACTCGAACGTCGCGCGCGCACCAACTTTTATTTTATTATTAAATCCAACGCCAGCTGACTCATTTCGTATCACCAGTGGGCGAAGTAAAATTATATAGAAAAATGACAGGAAAAAAAATGAATTATAAAATTTTTTTTTTTCTCAGATTAAAATTCTTTTTTAATATCCAGGATATTGCATTATATTTACTATTTTTTTTTTACTTTTTTTCATACCTCTTTTCTTTTTCTACCCCATTGCTCTTCGTTAATTGGAATATATATATAATATGTGCACATTGATATAAGCCAGTGAGTGTTATATGAATTGTTGTATATATACATATGATAAATTCGTACTAACAGCCCATAACACGTCTATTTTATTAATTCGATCAATAGTGTTCGTGCAAACTTGAGGATCCAGATGGCCTACTTATTCCTTAAGTCTGTATGCAAAAGTTACGAGTATATATATATATAGAATGTGATTTGTTTTGCTTTACCCAAGACGAACTCGCCGTATGGATTCCAAAATTTCTAAAGTGCGCTCTTTGCGTAAGCGATCGCATTCAATTTGCTTGGATACTGCTCTGGCACGCGAGAAATTCAATAGCAGTACCTGAGGAAAATCGGTTTTCCATACATATATAACAAGCAAACAAGCTAGTAGAACCATCGAAATTTCATACGCAAAAGGAGAGCTGAGGAGAAGTTTCTATCGTCGTTGCATCACCTTCGTTTATGGTACAATGAACAATCGAGCCATTTATACGGCTATGCTCGGTAACGTGACCTCCATATAATGTTGCGCTTATAAATTATACCATAATGCGCTGAATTTCATAACAAAAAATTCTAGCATGAGTGCCAATGAAAAAAATCGTTCGAGCAACAAAAACGGAATCATTCCACAATCAATTTTCATATTATCTTCGAGTATTTCGATAGACAATTCCAGTTTTATATTTTTATTATAGTTCATGGAAAAATAAAAAAAATGTAAATGGATGAATTGGAATTTTGTCGCGTCATAATTCGTGGTAATTAAATAAAATAAATTGAAAATGTTTATATAGAATCAATTATTGAAATGGTTGGTATGAATATAAAAAATGAAATTCAAATTATAATTGTGGGAATTTCCAACTCGTTTATTGAATATTATATTTGTTTGTATATGTAAGCTTCGTTAATTCATATTATAACTGTAAATGTTTGACAGGAGCTTAATGAGATGCACCACAAGTTCGTGGTATGAACATATGTATGGGCACCACTGTTACATGTTGCACAATATGAAAATTGTAATTAATGAAAGTGAAATAAATGAGGAATGAAGTTGAAAGAATACATCAAATGAATATAGACGGAATTATCATGTATATTTTTTAGTATACTTGTCTCAACATTCAGTGCTAACAATTTTGTTAACATTGTATACATGTACTTGAATCATTGGATGACGATAATAATGTCCCGTTACTGTTCGTTTTGAATATCCAACATCAGGAGCATACAATAAATATCATAAATGCATTATCATATCTTGAGTAAAATAAAATACAACAATGTCATTTAAATGACAAAAAAAGAAGAGAAGTATTTCTGCCATTCTTTATAATATATTTTTTTAAATTTATTTCCACCTTTTATTGTCAGCAGTGAATCCCGACTTTATATTTATGCGAAAGCTTCTTTAAATTTGATGAGAGATTATGTTGGAAAAATAATAAATATAATAATTAGTAAAGTAGAGTAACAACTGGGGACGGATTAAAATGAACGAGAAATAGAATAACACTGCACCTAAGATTAAATGAGAGCATGTTGTAAATGAAAGTAAGTACCTACTGTATATATGTATATTTTGTTCCATTACGACCATTTGACATTTCAATTCTAAACTTTGTGTCTTGAATTTGAGTTTTATTATTTTCTTGAAATATACTAAGTGAAATAAATGTTTCATAATAATGAAACTCTTGGATAGGGAATTACTCAGGCATACCAGATGGTAAAATTATTTGTAATATTGGCGAACGATAATCAGAGGAGTAAAAAATGAAAAGTAAAAAAAAATGAGAAAAAGATGGAACCGTAGTAATACACCACAAATTATTTCTTGCGATTGGAAAAATTTCATACATATATACAATTTCTGGATGGAATTATCGGAACATGAAGTGTCTACATTTTTTTATTCGATTTTTTAATTTTTTCATGCACCCTACTGAGTTCCCTCCATCTATATACAACTGCAAACCATCGGACTGCATCCAAGGATTAATGTTCTTGGCACAATGCCAAAAAGCGAATGGCTGACCTGCACGAAGTTGCACATGAGTCGACTTACGCGACGGATCCTGTTAAACCGACATGGTATCATCTCCCTCGCACACGAATGACTCGGCCACCCACACATATATATATATATATACACTTCATCCTTTTTTCCTTGCGCACGGATTAAACCTCAGTGTGATTGTCGTCGCCAAGTAGTCGTTGTTGAGTTTGCGCAATAGTAAACGAGACAGCTACTAAATAATATTCTAGATAGAATTAATATCATGTTAAAGAAAAATTTACAAAGGGAAAAATAAAAGAATAATCGTTTGCCACAGTGCTATTGTAAACATGATTTTATTTAAATATGTTATCTTATTCAGGAAAATGAAAGGAAAAACCAGCTATTCAACATATTTCCTTCATTTCATTATATTATCTAATTTTGTTTTCATCCATTTTTTTTTTTTTTTTTCGTTAAATGAGAGAGGAACAGTAATCATATAAGTTGGTAAAGAAAATTAATGTGTGTGAAGTTATATTGTGGTACATATAACATATATAGAGAAGATAATCATACCAGTACCAATGATAAAAAAGTTGTGAGGCAGCAATATCATATTGGACTTTGAAGTTTGCTCAATAACTGACATCATCAGTTGTCTATCGTAATAAAAGATGTAAAGAAAATAAAGTTTTTTATGCAATAAAACATTGTTTGATATGTTTTATACATTTGAATGTGAATTGGCAGAGTCTGTAAAAGTGGCTTGTAGCATCTGCTTCAAGTAACTCTTCAATAGATTCACTATGCAATTTGAAATAAGTTATTTTATTTACTCGTCTTGTTGTCATGAGGCCGTAGTAATATCAATATAGACCAAAGTCCTTGTTTTCCATCAATTTCCAACACTAACAAGATTCTTATTGCATTACAAAACTCAATAGATAAACAAATAAATAAATGAAATATGTATGAAATATAAATGAAAAACACAAACTGCAATGACTTCATGAGTATTATTATTTTACTGCAATATTGTCTGTCATATAAATATATAAATCTATGTTAATTCACCGTAAGGGCAATTGGGAAATCCGTGAAAAATGTTTAACTGGTCAATAATAATCCCGCGGGGGATTTGTGTAAAACAGTACAACTATATAATGGCACTAATTACGTGTACTTTGCCAGCTTTCAGTTTGCCCCTTTTCTCATTTACTCATACTGCTACCGGTACAGTTTCTATACATTCAACTTCACCTCACGACAATTCCCCAATGGGTTATTCACCAACGCACGTTGTACTCCTTTAACCCTTTACTATTATATGTTGAGGGCGACGTCGCGTGGCCGGCTATATATTCCTCTTTTCTCTTTATATTATTGCAGAAATAAAAGGAGAATAATAAAACTGCAGTAGTCTGGAATCTACAATCATTGTTCAAGGTAATGAGATACTTTTTCGTTTTTATTTTTCAGCCTGATTCATTCGCTGTATATATGTCACAGTGAAAGTATGAAATTTTGTAATTTGATCAAATCTCTAGTTAACTGACTGAATTACGTAAGATGTTAAAATAACAATTGTATAGTGTTATTTCCTTGAAAAAAATAAATTATATACCACAGATCAATAAACGTGTTTCGATAAAAATGTATGAATACTCTTATTTATTATCTTATTAATTGCAGCCACTAAAAATGTTTCAAATTTCAGTGAAGATATTCTTTTTGTTTCTGAAAATATCAGTGGAATTATTTGTTTTGTCACTTGCTTTTCAATAAATAACCTGTGTTCCAATGAATATTGTTGTATTACCTTGTGTACAATCAATGTCGTTTATTATATAAATATTTTGGGTATGCAATCAATATTATTTCATATTTCACTGAAACAGTTTAGATCTTTGATTAAATGACTTATTTTTTCAGGGAAATAACCCAATAGAATTATTGTTTGAACATCTTCCGTTAATCCAGTCAATTAACTAAGTATTTCTTCAAATTCTACATTTTTTTATATCATTGCAACATATATATATATATATATATATTCGTTGAATTATATTTTATTCTTTTTTTCGTTTTATTCTTCAAGACATCTTCCTTGCAATTCCAATTGCAGAGATAAAATGATATATGTTGAGAGTTACAATCAATTATAGAAAATGAGGAGAGACGATGTGAATGACTATTTAAATATTGTACATCTTTTGTTCGTTGCATTTTATATATCACTTTTGTTTTTTTTTTTTTTGAGTTTTATGCTGGTGAGCACTTTATTTATCCAAGCTGTGCTCTTTTCATCTTCATACATATATACATTCATGTTTGCATATATATATATATATATAGACATCTACGTATGAATGCTGTATAAAAATTTTTGCTCACGTGCGACGTGCAAGTTATGGATCGCGCGTACAATTCACGTGTCAGACGTGTCGAAAATTGGTCGACTCGATTTAAAAGTGGAAAAAAAGAAAAAAGAATACAAAATAAACCAATGAATAAATAAAATAAAATAAATATTTTGACAACATGTAAGTACATACAAATCACTCTGACATATTCACACATATAAGAATATATCAAAATAACAAGTACAAAAATAATATAAAAAATTCTTGGATATTATATGGTTTTAATTTCCACTGTTCAGTTCTTAAGATAAAATAGATCTTCCGATATATAAATTCGTTAACTCAAATTTTCCACTCGCACTATATTATAATTTAAGATAATATCCATCTTCAATTTTATAGCTGACTGTTGTATTTTATCTTAATTCAATAAAAAATTATAATATAATGGTGAATTAATTGTAGAAGTATTGATGATTAAATTGGGACAAAATCAATTTCAATACTGTGTCGAATTTCAATGAACTTCAAATGAGTTGTGACACTTAACGGTTAACACAATATAGAAAAATAGTAAACGACCAAATAATATATGGAACAGTTGTGAAAGCGTCAACGTGGAGAGATTACAGTATTGCAGTAACTACGTATACAGAATGGGTGAGAGAAAGGAAATTGGTGTTGAGAGAAATACGGAAATAACTTGAGGATGTTAAAGTAGTAGTGAAATTATATATATATATATATATATATATATATTCAAGGAGCTTTTCTAGTCATGCCACAATATTTTCTGGACAAACGTTACAACACAGCCCCCGTAGCTGTGAATTGCCAATAGAAACTTGGTAATTGTTTCTCCGCGTATACTACCGGCCATGGCAACGAACGACAATGACAATGACAACGAGTTGCGGAAGTGCAGAGCAATGAGGAAAGGCGTGAGTGTGAAAGTCTGTGGGCAAGTCGAGATTGGAGAAATAGTAGTAATACCCTTGCATTGTGCAGACATGTTAGAACCCACAATAAACAGAGACAAAGACATATATATATATATATATATATATTATGTGATAAAGTGCGTAGTGCAATTTATACACGAACTGGAGAAATAGGGGAAAAAAAATATTGAGATAGAAGGAAAAAATGAAAAAGAATAACAAGTATATATATGGTCACGATTTATGTAGTCATTTTCTAAAGCTATCAATGGAATATTGTGCATTGGTCAGACTCTTAAATTTAATTGTTCATTATATATATTGTACGTGTCGATTCTTTCTGTATATATAGAATTATCAATAGAATGGAACGTGTGCAAACTCATTGAAGTTATATTATGTAGGTTTTATTGTCGGAATTTATCGCAATGTGAAACATTGTTACAATTTATTTTTGCAATTTCGCGCGAATTTTGACAAGTGCACAGTTGGGTGATAAATTTAACGATTCACACCCGACAAATTTGATCTTCACACCCTGTATTCCTCTCAGTACGTTTCCTCTGACTATTTCTCCATCGACCTTGCCTGTTTTTTTTCACTCTCATCTTGACGAGGGTCCGACGTATATGAACGAAACGGATAATCCTCAGGGCGCATCGTGGTTACTTTTGCTTGACCAAGCATTCTAATTTGGAAACAGACAAACCAAACTAAATTTAATCGTCTTACATAGTTATTAGTTATTTCAACAGTATATCATCACGAAAATACATTATGATACTGCATGAAAGCACGTGTGTACCAATATAATTTTTAATTAAATATCATAAATAATATTCCTATAAATAAAATGAAAATGATTTCAATTAAAGAACAATTATTTGTTTTATAATCATTTTCACATACTTTCATTGATAAACAAAGTTATTCAATCACAAAATAAAATCAAACATTTATGTAACAAAATCATATATATATATATATATATAAATATACTTAGATTATTATAAATAATCTAAATTGGCCACTGACTATACCATACGTAAGTATATCTTATACTTTACGACATATGCGGACCCCACCAAACGGCCGGGTTTGTTTTACGAGGCAGATCGCTACTAAGTCACCGGCGAGCCGTGAATCCTGGGTATACTATGATATATGGGCATAGTTTTCGCTTCAAACTGTAAACATATATATGTATATATTCTTATACCACCAATGTGCGGGTGGTAACCACCCGTGGTATAGTTACATTTTCCTGTTGGCAAGCTTCTACATTTCCTCGTGTCTTCAAATGTTTGCGGTATGTTGAATAAATATATACGTACAACTATGTATAATATATTTGAATATATGCCGTGTGGCCAAGTTTAATTTTGTTGTATACATAGTTATATATAAATATATTGTATTCTGATAAGCTTTCATGTAGTGTCTCATTTAAGTGCGAATGAAAAATTTCCTGATCTTTCACATAGGTAAATCAGGAGTGCCAAATAATTATGGAATTAATGTTAAGCTGATTACATGAAGCAGGCCAGAGATAGCGAAGCTTTATGAGAGTATATATGATTACATATATATATATAGTGTGAGTGTGTGTGTGTGAGGCTTAATTGAATTTTGACGTGCAGAGCGTAATGCAAACTCCACTATTATATACTATTTTTATCTAGCTATACTGTATTAGTGATGATAACAGTGACTCATGTTGATATTAATCTAGCGAGAATAATTAAAAAAATATTGGTGAGTATAGCGATAGTTAAAATGTTATATTGGAAGGAAAAAAATACGAAAAAAAAAAGAAAAAATTAGAATAAAGAATAATTTGAGGCGCAATGGTAAATGAGTATGGGCTTGAATAACAAGAGTTAAAAGTCATTGTTTTTCCTTTTATACTCTGTGTGTATATCAATGTAATATAATTGAGATGGGTGATACAGTAGCAGTCAGTTCTCGCACATGAATTGTCTTAAATTTAAATAATCACAAAAAAATGTTAATGTCTAAGAGGTCGGTTTGGTGTAATTCAATGATAAAACAAAGAAATTTGCGTGGCGCAATAGAGGAAAAGCAACGGCGGTGTAATATAGCAGTCTAAAGGAGCACCGGTGTATATATAACATTTTCTCGAGTAACGTTTTTGTGGTATACGTGTATATATATATACGTAGATGTATCCATATTTCTGGGTGTGACGGTGGGAGTGGAGGTAAAGCAGTAGGAAGTGTAGAAAGAAAGAGAATTGTCACAAGAAAGAAAAAATAAAAAGAGAAATTGAATTAATGTTGAGAAAGATACTACAAAAAAAAAAAAGAACAATAAAAAAGAAACATTAATGTTATGAGATAAGATAACACAAGAGCGTCGCAATCCATAAAGTTTTGGACTAAGGCTCACTGTAAGATACAACAATGAAACTTGATTTAAACTTCATTACATTGTGTCTACATGAAAATATTATTTCACAATCAACCTTTGTTATCATTTTTTTCATTCCCCAGTGGACGTAATATAAATTGCAAGCTGCAGTTGTATTGATGTAGAATATCAAAAGGATTGATAAAATAGAAGTGAGTGCTATAGCAATGAGAGAAAAACAAAAGTACGTGGTGAAAAGTGAAAACAAAGAAGTGGGCGACGGGGAGGTGAAGTGAAATATACAAAGTTGAAAGGGAGCATACTCATAAAAAGCATGGGTGAGTACTTTGTTCACAAGGGGGGAGTGAACATTATTTGGAATTGGAGTTAGCGTGTGATGAGTTGAAAATAAAATGCAGTGGAAATATTAAAGTTCAAAAGGGAGTTGGTTTGAATTGAACGACAACCAATATGCAACTCGCGTGATGCTGAGTCATACTTGAGACTGCAGTTGAGGGAATTTGAAGTGGTTGAGGTTGTTATACCTCTCACAATCCGATTTACACTTTTAAAGCGAGATCGAAAATCGATTGGGCCGGTAGAATTGAGTTCGTTGCCAACACCAAGTTTTCTTATTAAAGAATAATTAAATTTCATTTTCTTCATTTACCTTGTTTCACAATATTTTTTCATTACTTTGTCAAGTAAATTATCGATCATATAGAGAATTTGTCAAATAATTTAGTTTATTCATATTGTAAATCATATAAAGAGTTATAACTGTGGGTTAGACGCTATTTTTTACTGTTGCTTTATCGGTTTTGATATAGAATTCGTGGCAATTGGCAGAATGAGGAGAAATATTTTTGTGATATCGAGTTTATTTATAAAACGCAAGTACTAGAGAAAATCAATGAATTTATATTGTGTATAGTTTTACAATCAATGAAACTATTCATCATATATTATTGTATGTCTAGACACGGCTTTTCAGTGTATGCGACATCTCAAAATATTGACATTTTTTATTATCATTCTACTTTCTATAAATGAGGTGAGGTCAGTTAAATTTATTTCAAATTGACATGAATCTTATTCTCAAGTTTTCTCATTACGTCAATCAGTATATACTACGTTCAAGTCTCGGCTTCAATAAGAGAGGGAGAAAAAAAATAATAATGTAGGTAGAAGTTATAAACTCGGTGGAATTATCATACAGTTATTGTCAAGAGTCACAACATGTACAACAAAGTTGTTAATATTTATTAATAATTCTCTTTTACTATTTACTTATGTTGTCGCAATTTAACAGTGAATATTCCGTTGCACTGTTGAACACACATACATTTTTATAACATTTTAAACATGTCAATAAAAAAAAAAGGCGGAAAAAAAAGTGAATTTTATGTTTAAAAAAGGGGAAAAAATGTGTTTTAAATGCCCGTGAGAAAAATTTTCCACAGTCATAGTTCGGATGAAAAAGTCGATGAAAGTTGTCGTTGAGTTGAGAGTGGAATGCTATCGACACGCTACACCTCACCAAACGTGTTCATACAGTATATGTGTACGTATATGTGTACAATGTCGTTATTTTTTTGTTCTAATATTTTTTTGCACTCTGTGACACAAATGTAGATGGGGGAAAAAGCGTGACCCGATGGTTGTTTGCCGGCTGTGATGTCTGTACAGAGAATCGAAGTAAAGTCCACAGTGTATACATATATATACTCGTATATGTACATATAGTGTGGTGTGGAGCGGATTCTTCCTGACGTAGTTTTTGTCATTTCCGGCAGCGAGTCTCATGGGCGTAGTCTTACACACTTTTCTCATAAC
Organism: Galerucella tenella; assembly: GCA_910591685.1. Taxonomy (NCBI): domain Eukaryota; kingdom Metazoa; phylum Arthropoda; class Insecta; order Coleoptera; family Chrysomelidae; genus Galerucella; species Galerucella tenella. The sequence continues at coordinate 49,462 of CAJUYH010001031.1, forward strand.
TTTGCAACTTACGTCATTTACTCAACTGCAAGAAACTTATCCGCAATTGGTACACGACTTTTTTCCACTTCTTCTATCAAATACTTCTGCAATCGGATTAAAAATTGTTTTTTATCATCTCGCTCGTTTATCATTTACTACGTTGCATACACACTTTTTCATTTCAAATATCGCCTATATAACTACTGTTATTGAAACTACATAAGTAGTTTCAATAACAAAATGTTTGCCGGATGATTGCCTGAATCACTTCACTGAATTTTATTTGTGCTATACATGTATGTTAATGCTCACCAACATAATATTGTGGGAGGGGGAGTGTGAGGAGATATGTCATATTGGAGTGTGAATTTGCACTCGCGTAGTTTGGGTAGTCATTCTAGTGTGAATGCAGCGATACCAATGAAGCTGAGTACAATTGAATGGAGTGTTTGACAGACAGTTTCGTAGCTTTTTCATTGTTTTACTTTTTTTTTTGTTCATTCTTTTATTTTCATGCCTTCAGCTTTTATTTATGTTTTGATTCCTTTTTTTTTTTCGTCCTTTTTTTTTTTACGTTTCATTCGATACCTTCGTCACTTTACCTTTGGTATTGTACCAATATCGATATTCCGACTGTACCTACTTTCTCGTGTCTTTTGCTTCTTGTATACTATTGCGTCAATATTCTTCCAGGTCTCTTTTAGTTTTACGCGACATTAGTTTTGATTTGACACTCGCGGAATAAACATCTCGGTCCTGCTCGTCCATTGTTTGCGCCAATATTTCGGAGAAAAGTTAATTAAAATGTTTTATTGATATACAAAAATGGAAAAATATAATATTTTTATTTTCTTTCAATTCACATTCATATTTATTTATTGTAACGTCGAATGGTCGTATTGGCTTTTTTTTTTACATTCATTTTTTCGATATCGATTCTTTCTTCATTTTGCTTTCTGTATATTATATCTATAGATATATTTATATGTACATATATATATATATATCTTTATTCTGCAACAGGTGGAGCACATCGTTGGCAAGAATTCACGAGACAGTGACTCCATAATGAAAAGTAAATTGGCAAGAATCCATACGTACATATTAAGAAATAAAAATGTGAAAAAAATTGCGACTGGCGGTTGGATTTTTTTGCGCTTTCATTTGCGACGATTTTGGTCGCGCCGGATAACGAGCCCACACTTGCAATTCATACCATCGTTGAAACAAAAGGACTAAAGTAAATATACAAACAAACCATTTGCACACGCATGTTGTCATTGTGTATTTCAGCTTTTTGTACCAATCACATTCTTTCTGTCGTAATTGCTCTCTACTTCTTTTTTGTATTTTATATACGTGTGTATTCATGCACTTTATCGTTTGCTGTACCATGTCGGTCACGATCTACCAGTGCACGTGGTTAGTTAGTACAAGCTATCTCGTTAATGAAAGTTTTCTTACGTCAGCAAAAATACATTCATACAAAATTACAAAAAATATATATAACGTTGAGTTGGATATTGAAGAAAAATGGAAGAAAAACTTGATTATTACTGAATCAATGGACCATCAATTCAATTTATTATTTGTTATTATGGCGATGAGTTAATGTGTAGAGATATTGGTGATTATTTTATGTATAAAATCGCAGTTGGTAAAAAATGTGTTGTATTTCAATGGACTTTAATTTCCTCAGGGGACATAAATGCATATTTCATAAATTCTCATTTGTTTCGGTAAATTCTCTCTCATATTTCACATGTGTTCCCATTCATATCAGAATTGAAAAAAATCATTGTGACGAACAATAAATAGGTATTTTTTTTTTTATCGAATATATGTTTATTTTTTGTATCATGTTTCGTATTGTCGATATATTTCCAGTGTTATTGCAATTATAATACGTGCGAAATTTACAAATTTTATTGTAATGTCCTTAGAGTGTCTTTTAAATGAAGATAAGTGATCACTTTCAAAATACAAATCGATAGATTATTTAATTTTGAATTGATCCGTATGTAATAAGACATAAGTTCATGACAGGTAATTTTTAATCCTGTCACTTCCTGTGCACTTGATTGATCAATTGCAGATTAAAAATTGAGACATCAACAAATGGCGCATTCATTGTTGTTATGGAATTTTCACATTTTCCATTTCGCATATACCTAATCCTACAACAAAACGTGAACGATCGATTTATCGTACAGCCCATGCCAAAATATCTCTTCAAATAAATACGAATAAAAAATAAAAATAAAAAAAAAACGACAATATAGCAATAATATTTAAAGAACTTATTATTGCTATATTGCCGTTTAAAATCTGATTGGAAAATTTTGTCTTTATTCTCACATAAATATAGTTAAAAGTTTTTTTTCACCTTACAGATGGACTCAATTTCAAACGAAAATTCAATCGAACAATGTCAAATATATTTGAAACATCCAAGTGCATATTTGCTGCAGCTGACATCTTTCAATCATTCGAATAATCGACAGCTACTTTTTTGTTTTGTATATGAGGATGACTGGAACACGATGGGTTCGTTAGTTTAACGAGCTGCAATGGTAGACGATACGCGAATACTGCGCGTACGTGACAGTGCTAAAGAGAAACGAGATGATGGCCAGTGATATATATTCATGTCTTTATAGATTCATATAAAAAATGAAACATTATATATATATATATATATATATATATATATATATATAAAGGATAAAGACAGAAGCAATGTAGCTTTAAATTAGTTTATGTTAAAGACAAAATGAGAAAAGAAAGACATTGAATAATGAGCATATACATATACCGACATATATACTAAAACGTAATTTGAAATTTGAAATGAACTGTGCAGTGTATCCTATTTCTCTATTGCCCCTCTCCCTTTCTCTCTCCCTCTGTCTCCCTCATCTTGCCATTCCCTCTTTCATCCCATTCCTCATCATGCTTCTTCGCCTTCGTCCAATCCAACACTTGTGAATTTCGTGGTTCATGCATAATTCATACTGGAGTGTGTAGCTAACGAGCGGTGAGTATCGCCATATCCTGGGAGGACTCTAGATTGCTTTAACCATCCAGTTTTCATTCTCAACGTATAAAAATGACAGGGGAAAAACGGATATTTATTTATAGCACACCGTATATTTCACACGTTTTAATATGGAAATAATAATGAAATAGAGATTATTATAATAAAGAAATGAATTGAATATTGAAAATGTTGAAATCAAATAAAAAAAAATTGAGGAGAGTAGACTCGCTCGGTACATTTCATCACAATTGTGTTATTGATTGTATGTATTATTTGAATAATTTTTATAATTTTGATATTTGAATAATTTAAATAATGATAAAAATAATATATAATGGTTTATTATATATTTACATTAAATATATGCCTGCATGAAGAAAGCATTATAGTACTCTAACAAATATTACCTAGCAAGGTATGTTGGCATCGGTGAACGCATTACGCATTATCTGAATAGTATCTACACAGTCGTACATGTAATTTCTTTACAATAGATATAAACGTCATTTTCCCGCGATATAAAAGTCGTATCGAAACGTTTATCAAGACTTTTTTATCAAGCCACTCCTAAAATGACTGAGCTTGTATTTTTGTCGCCTAAATGCAATATATGTATTTCCTCTGAGAACGCATATTGTTATTTTACCCCGAACCAGACGGCGCAACAAAATTTCGTACAACAATTTATTATTAACTCGATAACAATTAACTATCTTTAAATTCTTCATTTCTATTCATTGAACCATTTTCAAGATACTTCCACTATATATGACAGATATCCATCCGGATAGCAGCCGAAAAACACGTTTTTCATGTACATGGCCTTTATAAATATTAATTTTTTTCATATTATTGCAGATGATATTTCAATGAATTTTAATATTCATTTTATTCATCCGTTTATTATTATTATCGAAAAATTCAATTATATGGCATGTTTTGGCCTTCGAAAAATCAGATGAAACCAATACCTTCTTATCACAACGTGATGAAAAGTAAAAAAAGAATGCCATTTTTCTTAAAGCTCTTCGTTAATATTATAATTACATGAATGTGTAAGGTCTCTGTTTCTCTTTTCATCTCCCCTTTGCTCTCTCCCTATCGTTCTCTCCTTCTTCACTCGCTTTGCTTCTCTGTAGTTTATGTTTATTTCTCGTATACAAACGTTCGTTTTGGCAAA
>CAJUYH010001032.1:0-53657 GCA_910591685.1 Galerucella tenella
TTTTTTTTTTTTTTTTATTTTATTACTCTTTTTTTTTTTCCATCAATATTCATGGTGAATATATGGAGGTATGACGATGACAATGATGGAGGAGAATGAATTGAGAAAAGAAGTGATCTGCCATATAAAAAAATATAGTTGAATTACAATTATTGTGTGGTCTTTTTTTTTTTTAATATTGATTAATTGAGACAATGATGAGTATGAGGGAGAGTGGTGTGAACAAAAGGGAATGGAAATGAACGCGCGTGTTCATGAGTATGTACATGGAACAATTGAATTTCAGAATAACCAAATGATCATGTTCATTTTTTTTCTTCTCCCTTTTGTTTTCGTTTTTTTTTTTTTTTTTTTATTTTTCGAGTTTTAAATTGCTGTAGACAAATTGGAAATTGACGAATTATTGTAAACTGTCAACTAATATCATTCATTGAATATGCATGGGCATTTTGTTCACTCCATATGTAGGAAAGGAAATTATGATTGAATGATAAACAACAATACAACAGGCAAACAAACAAAAAAAAAAAACAAAAAAGAAACATTTGTCATCTGGTATCTGATGTTCACCCTCAATTTCAATGAATCTTCATGACCTCTACACACACACACACACACACACACACGTATATATATATATATCTTTCTACTTGAATTGAGTTGCGCGTATCTTCCTCGTTTTATCGGCATTCCTTCACAAAGAGAAAAAAAAAAAAAGATTAATTTTCCATTGCAGCCTGACTGAAGTTTGAAAGTTTAAATTGCACCGACCAAGTCAATTTCACAATTATAGATAGCTCAATATTACATGTAATATATATATATATATATATATATATTCACAATTTATTAGTGTCACATAAACTTTTTATCTACACTGACAGCTGTCAATAGAGGTGATGTCTCTGTAAAATCACAGAAAAAAAAAAAAAAAACATACGTGACATTTATCAAAGAGAAACGAATCGTCATATTGGTTTTTTTTTTTTATATTTTTATTATTTTTTTTTTGTGTTCTCTTTAATCTTTTTTGCTTCATCTATTCATTTCGATTTCGAGATATCCACCGAAAGTATAGTGACACACGGAAAGAATGATAAAGGACAAATCCTATATGGCTTCCAAATCACAAAATCCACATTCTCACAAAGCTTTGAGTATTATTACAGGATGACGTGGCAAGTTATATACGGGCAAATTTCTCCACAGAATAGAAGCGAATCCTGATTGGCCGATAAGCCTGTAGGGGAATCCCGAATTCAACGGTTCAAAAAAATCCCACGCGCTCTTCTATAACAACATATACATATATATAATGTTTTTCTTTTTTTATCTTGTAGTTGTCTTGTCGTACAAGCGCAATGAAAATTTCGTAGTGTTATATAGATACAACACGAATTTGTCATACATTGGATAAGATATTTTTGTGTAATGTGAAGATAAAAATGAAGGCGGCTATATAGGAAAAATTTAAGTTGGTTTTATCTGCCTGTATAATAGTTCCACTTGCGTTTCTGTAATATATATATACATATATATATATATGTATATATAGGGAATTTAATATATGATTTAACCAATTCAATATATTATAACCCATATTAGTTTTGCATCTGAGATTTAAATCGAGATATTTTCAAATATATTTTTAGTGTCGTCTCCTCACATGAATTTTCGTAACTAAAATTCAATATTCGATATTTATTTACGCCAAATAATCTGCTTAGCCATACGTAAAAATATAAAATTCTGTTGAAAAATTTACATAGCAGTAAATCAATATGCAAATATAAAAAATTACACGATTATTTTCCATTTTAATAAAAAAAAGAAAATAAAAAGGAAAAAAAAAATATCTTCATGACTTTTTCAAGTTGATAAAAGGCTTTTCTTATATAAGAAAGACTTGTATGTATATGTGTATGTATTATTTTTTTCCTTCCTCTTTTATTCTAATTTTATTTTCATTTTTCCTATACTTATATACTCTATGAAATTCTCGGCACCTCAAGTTGCGCGAGAGATAGTTGGAAAATACAATAGAATGTGTATACATATAGCCATGTCTCTCACGGAGTTGTTCGTCGAAACTTTGCAGATGCATCGCGACGATAATTTTATTGGAGTCACGATCGAGTTGCAACGGCGACGAGTAGGTTACATACAGCCCTCCCCAATGAATATATATATATATATATCTATATACAAATATATCTGACACGTTACCATTGCCTCTATATTTTCGTATATGCATTTGTGTGATGGAGTTACTGGCGCAAAGAGACGAGAGTGACTGAACAATACAGAGAGTGTGAGAGAGAATGTGAGCTACTGTAGTAAATGCGAGGGGTAGATGGTGGAAAAAGTGGGTGGCCAAGGTTCCAAAGGCAAAAAGAGGCTAACGAATCGATAAATGTATAAAAGTTTCGTAATATTTATCCATATATATATGTTTGTAATATTTAAAATTGTTGGAAAATATTTTTTAAAAGTAAAAAATAGGGTGGATGAGAGAGGCAATTATATAATTGCATGTACAGCATTCTAAATACTTATCCTCACTTGTATGTATATCATGTATGTCGCAAATATGAAAAAAAAAAAAAGAAGAAAAAAAAAAGAGAGAGAGATGAGTATACGAGAGACAAAGTATTATATGGAAAGCGGAGGAGAGACAGAGAGAAAGTCAATGTGCACACACGATTGGGTCAGGTATCAAGAGATAAATGTGCCGATTATCACGAACAAAGTCGAAAGCTTGGCGTATCGATAAATTTAGCGTGACCCACACGATGGGATCGATTGGAAAGAGAGTTAGTGAGTGTGTAAGAGAGAACGAGGACTCTTCGGCGCCGTCAGGGGGATGCAAAAAAAATTTGATAAAAAAAAAAATGGGAAACGATAGACGAGACAGAGTTATATGTGTGTGTATGTGTATGTTCACATATGTATGTGCATGCGGTCGAGTATTTGCCCTCGTCTGCTCTCTGTGACTTATACGCGACACTGATGTCACTCTGCTTTACTTTACCGATGTCACCCTACTTTACTTTTCAAAGTATTTAATTCTGTTATTTTTTTATATTCTTTTTTTTTTTCTAACCGTACTCACATATCGCTACATTTAATGGTAATCACCGAGTGGAAATATTGATCATTAAATATTTTATCTCTACTGTATTACATTGAAAGCTTGGGTTTTATCGTAATTTTCGATGAATTTTCAATTAATTACAATCGATATACAATTTATATTGTATGGAACTATTATGAATAATGAATATGCTGCAGTTTAATAATTTTTCCTTTTTTTTTTTTTTCATAATTATATTTGAAGTAGAGATGTTTACAGCACATAATCGCAGCTTGTTCATTTATATATATCCTCAGAATAATTTGATTATTGCAGTACATTTTAATGTAGGCAAACATATTATTATTTTGCTTTCTATTTCTATTTTAACAAAAATGGTGCAACTCTCTCATCAATCATTTTTTATGTTTCACATTTTTACATTGTTTCAATGCATTATTTATTTCCCCTTACACAATTAAATACTATATTTGTATTTTTTTTTTATTTATTCATTTACTTATTCGGTTGTTCAGCATTATTTCTTCTCTCTTAAATTTATTTCCACTTTATATATATATATATATAAAAGGAAAGCGAAATGTAAATATTGAATTTACAATGAACGCATATACAATTGGTTTTTATATTTGTGTGTATTCTGTTAATATTTTTTTTTTTCATTCTATGTTTGTTCTTATTTCCGAATTGAGCCCCCAGGCGAATTACCCAAATGAACTTTCGATAAATTTTTACATGTGACCTTTTTCATCCACCATTTCATTTATTATTGCCACAAAATTTCAAATGCAATTTTTTATATTTCTTCAACAGACTCACCAAAGAAATTCACCTCGTGAGCATATTGTCTATCGATCGTATTCTCTCGCTTCACTGTGCCTCTATTCTCTTGTTCTCTCTGTCTTTCACTTACAGTTATTCATACTGTTGGTGTCTTTCACTATCATTTCTCTCATTTGGCCTCGTCCTCTATCACCAACCCTGTTCTCCTTTTGTCCCATTCGACCACATCCACAACTTTCCCATTCCACTTTCCTATTGTCAATCGAATCCTCACACTCGTATATTGTTTTTTTTTTAACCACTAGACACACACACACATATATGAGTATGTATTATTGTTTCACTATGACACTTGGTGCAGTGTTAAATTACCTTTTCATTTCCATTCACCATTAATATTCATTTATGTATATTTTGTATTTTTTTATTCACGAGTTTTTTGTTCATTTTTTTGTTTTTTGCAATGAATTTATTTCAGTGATGTAAATTGCGTCTATCAATTTTTTATGAGACACGTAATTAGCTAAAATGTGGTGCACATCAAAGTTTTACTTTATGTATATGATCCTGTAGACTATAGTTGTATACAAAAGAATGCAGGAAATTTTTTATTGCCCATATGTTTATTTCCCCGCTTCATTTCTACATCGGATATATACATAGGTATTAAATTGATTACTTCTTATGGATAGTAGGATATTATTTCATTACTGTTTGTATATAGGCAGTGTTTTTCATTTTTCATTTTTTTTTTACGCTGACACATCGGAAGACTTTGAATGGAATATTATTTATGCGTATATATCGATGCAGAGCAGAATTGAGTGAGAGTTTAATATATTTTTCTGCTTTTTCATAAAAGAAGATTTGCTCGTGAGTATGATAAAGAAAAATGTGTCGATGGGGATTGCTTTAAATAGAAGATCTTGTATGTTTAATTGCTATTGCACCAAAGTTCACTTCTCAATAGTTACATTTATGAAATGTTTAATAGACCTCTTTCTGCTACCCAACTTGCATAATAAGTAGAATGAATAATTTGCAGTCTGAAAGTTCACTGAAAATATATTTGTGTTTATATATTTATATTGGAAACTATTTGCAATTGGAAGATAGAAAAGAATAAAATTTTTAATCAATATAGATTAAGTGTTAATTTTTTGATTTCTTTAATAGGAAAACGGTTTAACGACATCAATGCCATTTCTGTTTGCACCAATATCTTTATTACCATTAGAAAAAAAAAAAATGAATCAAGAAAAATAGGGGAAATCAGACAAAGTGTTTCGTCAAATAGATATGAGTTAGTCAGTGAAATAAAAAATATGATAAAATAAGAATAAATTGAAATATTATTTGATATTTGTATACTTATTTTCTGAAGTATAAGTGAAGCATTAGCTTTCATAAATAATTCCTTCCAAATCTCTCCAGAGGGATATTTTTTTTTTCGTTTCCAATTCTTTTGCTGTCGTTTCCCCACGTCCATTCCATTTTGCCATTAATAATTTCCATAGAAGCTCTTAAATTTTAAACACCATTTTAACCATTTTCATATAAAGCTTTTCACTTTAGCTTTTATTACATCACAACGCAGCTACGGATTTAACTTGTTCAGAAAAAATAAAATAATAATAATAGATACGTTCACAAAAATTTCACTTCACAGTATTAAATAGAGATGTAGATGTAAAACAATTAATTCAGCCATCACCTTTGCCACACTGTCCAATCTACTTCAATCTCATATCGAAATATATCAAGTAACAATAATTATTGATAATTATCATTGTTTAGCACTAATTTATTATTCTTCCCTTATTGTTATCATAATTATTGCTGAATAAAAATTATTTGATTCACTATACAGATTATCAAACTTTTTATATTTCATGTCATCCTGTCAATCAATGTCAAATGTATGATACTCTCATTTATTAAAAATAATATGTTTTCAATCGATTATAACATGAATTCACCCATGCGATATAAAGTTAATAACCCAAGGGAAAATAAAAATATTAACAACTAATCTCAAACATGCAACGAAATATTCGAAAATATATATATATATATAAATGGTATACAAAATTTCTATAAAGCCAGGACAGTAAAATAAAAAGTTGTAATTGGTAATAATATTTTTGTTTCTTTTCATCATAGTATAATAATCGATACGTTATTTTTATATATACCTATAACATATGTATATATTTATACATATATACTGTTTGCATGCGTGAATATCTATACATATACACCCACATACATACATAAATATATATATATATATATATATATATATAGGCAGGGTAGTAGAGAAATTTGTGAATTGTTCAAGGAAGAGGTAATAATTATTTACAGAATACATTGCGAATATATTTATCAACCTATTATTATTATTATTATTTTTTATTTCTTTATCTTTTGCTTTCTCTCTCTCTCTCTCTCTCTCTCTCTTGTTCCTTCGCACTTTCCACTTTGCTTTTATTTTTTTTTTTCATTACTCTTTATTCCTGCATAAAGACGCGCGCGTGTGTGTGTGTGTGAGTGGGTGATGCATAATTCCTTACTATTTTTTCTTTAATAATAAGTTCTACGTTATGTAATTTGCATAAATGAAAGGAAAAAAATTATTAGGTGACTGATAATAACTATGATAAAAAAACGAACAATATGCAGACTATGGCAACTATATGTATATATATATATATACGGTAATAATGGCAAGTAGGGAGTAATATGAATTATTATTTAATAATGACAGTGAAATGATCCAAAATCAAATTGGAACAACGGAATTCTGTATATAAATTTGTTGATTTTTTTTTTGTTTACGATATATATAGCGATGTAAATTACACAATATAATTTGTTTACATAAGTGTATATGTATGGGTATATGAGTAAATAATACATGGATGATAGGGATGGAGAAAAAAAAAAATCAAATAAAAAATAGTAATCGGTAATTGTAATAGATTGTACGAGTATAAAGATTTGGGTGTGAAGGTGGTTGTGATAGTAATGTTAACGTATGACGCGTCTAACAAAAGGCAGTTTTTGGGCCATTATTCCATTTTTTAATTCGTTAATTATATCGATTTTTTTTTCTTTCTTTCGAGAATGCTATTAAATTGATACAGTCTTATACTTGTTTCTTTCGACTTAATACATTATCATTTCTGTTCCATTTTGTTTTACAATAATCATGAATTAAATCGTATATTTATTTATTTTTTCAATTTCCATTATTGGTAAAAAAAATTAATAAATATATATAAAATTTCAATTAAAATTTACCATTTCTCCTCTATTCTCATTCTATTCATTAGTTTTTATACAATAAAGCCAAATGAATTTAAGTTTTCGCGAGAGGTATATAATGAATTAACTTGAAAATAATAAAGAATACTAATTGAAAAATAATAGACAACAAACTCACATTGTAAATTAAATTCTAATATCTAAATATATCCAATAATTCGAAACAAATGTTATACATTATTTATCGCGCTGCAGCGTTCAATTCAATATACAATTTATGGAAGTAATTTTATTTTTTATTCAGTTTATTCACGCAGTACAGTAAAAAATGTTTTGTGAGTATATGCTTAGGTGAAAGAGACAGAGGGAGATATAGCGAGAAAAAATAATTACAAAATGCAAATAATTCAGGATGGGAATGTATCTGCGGATAACGTTGACCGCTTGGAAGATTATAAACTTTCATTATATCCTTTCTTTATGTTACAAAAAGAAGGAGTTTGCTGCAGCACGAAACAATGTTATAAATTTACACGTATGAAAATAATAATAATAATAATAACAAAAGATTAATTTAAACGTTTACATAACGTTTGGAAAAAATCACGGCAAAATAATTATCGGCGCAACTGTATAGCACAACATTTATGCTTAAAAAAAATAATAATAACTCAAAATCGCAAATTATTCAATTATTACCGGTATTTTTTTTTTTCTTTCTGTTTTTAGTATCTCTGAGAGAAGCGTCATACATTCACGACTGAGACACGTATGAGAAAGCAAACTTAGTACGAGTGTCATATAATTTAAACATATACATATCAATACGCATGAGCTCGTCAGAATTGATGAGAAAAAATGACAATGAACATGGTATATGAAAGTATTATAATCGAAATAGCGTGGAAAAACCAAATTACTACCAGTTATTTCGTGCGACGACACATTTATCACAATTTCTATTTATCCTATATATTTTTTTCTGCATTCGTGTAAAAAATTATTTCTTATTATTTGTTTTTAAATCGATTAATGGCATTGCATGAAAGAGGATATTAAAAAAAACAAAACAAATAACACGTTCGTGAGTGTAAAATTTTATCAACCGCACGAAATAGCCGTTCATTAAAACGCCAATAATAACAACGGGCATTTATGTGCATCGGGTATGAAGGAGCGGTATTTTGATACTTTTTTTTTTTTTTTTCGAATTCACGTCTCTTACTACGAGCTAATGGATTACAAAAAGAATTTGTTTTTCTATGATTCCTATACATAGTGATAATAATAATAATAATAATAATAATAATAATAATAATAATAATGATAATAATAATAATAATTGTGATAATAATAATAATAATTAAATATATACGACATAGATTTATAATGAAAAAAATTTTACAATAATAAATTTCCAGATGATTTTTATCATCATATTTTTTTGTTTACCTACTTATCGTTATTAACTTTAATTTAATTTTTAATTTTTTTTTCGTTCTTTAAATGTTTATTAGCTGCGTCCTAAATCTTATTTCTCATAGGCGCATCGATCTATTGTATTTTTATCATCGTTTCCTTATATCGATCAAGGCGCACATCGCTTGTACAATATAACATTGAGGGACAATGCAACGTAAATTTTCAAATTTACGAATGGACATTTAATATATGTGAAATAATGTATAAAACAATTGAATATCGGAAAAACTCTCGATTAATTTAAAAGCTATTTCACACGAACGAGATTCGAGATGTGTGTGTGTGTTCTGTCGTAGCAATGAAAGTGGAATAGGTAAAGAGTGGGACGCCGATACCAAAAGGTTTTTAAGGACGTTGCATTAACTCACAACCTTTGCCATTATCATTTGTCGTACTACCGATGCGCACAAGTGATCCATTTTTATGAAATAATACATACGATGATTCAACAGAATTTAAGAATTTAAAGGCCCAAATGAAACGGAAGCAAAATCAAAAATAACACATGAATATATTCGTAAAAGTCACGTAGTATTTCGTACGCCCGCTCGCAATATGACTGATATTTATATGTAAACACACTTTCGTACATTGCATATGCATCTTCTTGTATCGTTTTCCTATTCACTGTTCAAACTTATTCTTTAACCACTCATTCACTATTAGTTTTCATTATGCACTTCGCCCTCAGGAATTTTTAGAACCACCACAATTTATTGTTTATTTTGTTCTCATTTAGTGTTTCAACGCGAAAATTGAGTGAAGTGACAATCGGAAAATTTTATTACACTTGTTTGTATTTTTTTTTGGTAGGAAATCAATACGTGTTTCTCTTTTCTGTCGCTTTGTAGTTCGTAATATCAGTACAATCGACTCTTCATCATGTATATATGATAAATTCATTTCGCTTTGTCTACAAATTCGATTTGATGTCGTTTGTATGTACGTTTGCGGGAGTGTGGTGTGTGTAAATTGAATGCATTTTGATTATATTTTTCGGTCGAATAAATTCACAACTAATTCTAGAGAAATGCACGAATATTCTTTCATTTATGTTTGAACCGTGTAAAAATTTGACAAAATTGTTGTCATTCAATGAATGGATTTCTGTAGAGTTTACACATGAAATAGGACCACAAATACTTTTTTTTTGCCACTATTGTTATTATTATTTTTTGTTCTATCACAATTTTGGGGAATCGCTCGCTTCACATTCAATATCTATTGTCACGGAAAGGAAAGCGATTTAATTACTGTTTCAATTAGACAATTATTCATTCTTAATTATTTTACAGACTCAGTTTATAATTGATGGCAGTGGTAGATCTATACAAAATGTTTTCATTTTTTTTTGTGTTTCCGGCGCAATAACGGGAACATTTTTAGTTCTTTTCTTCCTCATTAACGAGACTATAATTAAAAATGAAAAATAAAAATAAAACATACAAGAGTAACTGAAAATAATTTTTTGTTCACAAGAAAAAAAGAAAAAAAAATAGAATATTTTTTTCGAATTTCTTTCAATCATTCTTCCATCGAACTTCTGTTCTCATGAATTGCCGTGGAAAATAATTCATTAATTATCTAATGAAGGATACAACGCAATCGTACAAGCGCTAAAGCATTTGATCCAGATAAAATTTATATATAGCGAGAGAGAAATTATTAATTGGGTACAACAAATTTTACGTACACATTGAATTAATTATCGTTCTCGTAGTTCCTTTCCCTCTGTCGCTTTTTTTTTTTCATCCATCGAAATTTCCAATAAATTGCATGTGCGCGTGCGCATAATTAATCATCAATTCAAATTCGGATACTCACTAGAAGTTCAATGAAGGAAACTCGATTCAATGTACAATTGTATTGCAGAGAGCAGAAAGTGACAAAAAAAAAATTCAAAAATTTTTTTTCCCCTTTAATCTCTCGCTCACTATTCAAGATTTCAATGAATACGCATATGGGACAAGTAAAATATATATAATAACTACCTTCACATAATGAATAATATAACAATGACGATGAAAAATACTTATGAGGATGATAACGAGGACGACGACGACGACATATAATGAACGAACGATGATGAAATGATAATCAATCAAACGATTGATGATTTGTCAATATCATTCATTTATCATCAAATGATAATAATGACAATAATAATATTTTTTAAAAATAAAAATGACCTCAATAAAAAAAATTCAGCAACAGATTACCGTGATGTGGTGTGCAATCGAATTGACAGGGATCGGGCAAGACGCACAATTCCATAATGATTTGATTGTTCAGTTTTTTTCTCGATTTTTAGTTTGTTTGTTTGCTTGTTTTTTTTGCTTAAGTTAGTTCCTAGTTGACCATTAGTGTATGCGACTCCATTGGTGCAGCACTATCATACAATGTATCGGTGTCTTGCGTTGGCTCGCCCTGTAATTGACATTGATTGCTCAATGTGCCAGCGCCACAATCACAAAAGAATCTGCATAAAAAAAATAGTTAGAGATAATTATTAGAAGAGAAAAATTATTGCATTTACTGAAGAATTCAATCAAATGTATATATACCTATCGTGTCGAATGAATTCAACATCGTGACCAGCATGGCAAGTTTTTATGCAATTAACACAAATTGCATTTCTATCAGTTGTGTTGCACGTTTGACATCGATAAAAATCGTGCATTGGAAACGACGTGTACGATGAAATTTTGTACAAACATTGACCATTCTCCACAGCCTTCTCGACTGCATCCTGATTACTGAATATTTTATTACCTACAAAATTAAATGGAAAAATACGATAAATAAATCAAATTATATATTAATATATCCATGCGCGAATTAAATTCTGTATTGGTCCAAGCAATTGATAATTTATTACCTCTAGAAGTTGGCTGTACTCCACTAGCCAAACACAAACCGCCAAATCGATTATTGAAAATTTGATTAAATTCCAATGTTGCAGTTGCATTGTTGGTTATTTCTACGCCAGCTGCAAGTCCATCGAATATACGATTTCTCCTCAATACTGGATACGATTGTGTAGATATAAGTACACCAGCTTGAGCATTACGGAAAATATCATTCTCTTCTAATATACCTGTAAAATAAATAAAAAAAAAAGTAAATACATAAATAAATAAATAAATAAACAAAACATTCAATCAATTATTAATATAAGATGAAATAATTGATTTATAAAAATTAAAAAAAATGCAAAATACTTATGAAAAAACTATTTAGATGATGATTATAAAGATTCCTACCTTTACCACCATTGAATATACATATTCCACCGTCGCGTCCGTCGAATATTTTGTTTCTTTTAAGCGTTGGATTGCTGTCTGTCTTTATCCAAACGCCCGCCATGGCGTTATCGAATATTTCATTCTGCTCGAGTAAACCCAGACCACTGTTATACACGAGAACACCGCCATTTTGGCCACCCCATATTTTATTTCCACGAATAACGGGATTACTTCCAGTCCTGTTAATAAACAACAGTATAATTAGACAAGCGTATCATTTACAATCTATGTATGATATATCAATTGAAATATAAATACGATAAATATAAAAGTAAAATATAAATGTGAATATTTTGCAATTACCTTATTTGTACTCCTGAATACAGGTGATTGAAGATATCATTGTCCTCAAGTTTTCCATGGCCATTATCATAAAAGTAAACGCCAACTTGTTTACCGCTGTGAATACGATTTCGCCTCAATATTGGCGTTGATCCAGTAGTTATCCATACACCAGCTAATGTATTTGCATAAACCTCATTCTCTTCAATAAGTCCCTGTCCCTTTTCATGAACATAAATACCACCATGCTGTCCATGATGTATTTTATTGTGTCTAACAATTGGATCTGAATTTGTTCGTATTTGTATACCAGCCAATGCATTGCCATATATATTATTGTGTTCAATCAAACCACGTCCCTCACCAAATATGTAAACTCCACCTTGATGTCCATTGTATATCTCATTACGTCGTATAGTTGGATTTGAATTTGATGTTATCCAAACGCCAGCAAAATTATTCGAATGAATTTTATTATCAATAAATTGTCCGAGTCCATTTTCATGTACGTAAATACCACCCGTTTGACCATGATGAATTTCACATTGTACCACAGTTGGATTTGCACCAGCCTTCACTTCAAATCCAGCAATACGATTATTATGAATGTCATTGCCCTCAAAATAACCGAGTCCATTGTCAAATGTAAATATACCAACGTCCCGCCCATGATGTATATGATTACGTCGCATTATTGGATTGGCATAATTTTTCACCCAAATACCCGCTAACGCGTTGCGCGATATTTCATTATCTTCATAGGTGCCTTGGGCATAATCAGTCACATACAATCCAACATTTTCACAATCGGAAATGTCGCAATTCTTCAAAATTGGATTTGCGCCACCACCCGATACACAAACAGCTGCCCCTACTGCTCGAAAAATTACAAACAGAGAATACGAAAAAATAAAAATTAATTCAACTTGTATTTCAAATAATTTCAATGTAAATGTTATTTTAATTATTTTTAAAACACACTTACCAACACTCGAACTCCTGATAATACAATGATCCACTGTTGGACTACAATTTTCACCAATCTCCAAACAGTAATGTTTGTGATGTGATGCAGTATTGGTTAATTCAGGTGTAAATTTCAATGTTAAATGGCCGGCATAGGCACGTTTAGCACCCTCAACAAACATCATTGTTGATTCACTTTCACGCTCAAGAATCACTGATTCAGCGACATTGCCTGGTGCTGCACCAATTAATGCTACATCGCTATCAATAACAAGAAATTCACCGCGATATGTACCAGCGTGTAAGAAAATAAGATGTTGCGGCGTTTCATCACTTGTTTGTTGCGTATTATTATTACCACAACAATTATTATTTTGATTATTATTGGACGATGTGGACGCTGCGCTATTTTGACTTGATGAACTGCTACTACTACTACTACTACTGCTATTACTACTCCTGTATTCATCAACATAATCCAATGCACCTTGTACTGTATTGAAATATGGCAAATTTCTTCCCTTAAATTTCAAATCTTGAAAGCCTGGGCGCACATGAAGGCCCCTATAGAGCTGTCGAAAACTTTCTTTCCATGGATTTGGATAATCCGACTCGTCCGGCGATATAAATTCAAATTTACACGGGGCTGGATTAAATAGTGGCAAATCGTATTGATAAACTTGTTGATACAATGATTTCCATAATTCTGTATCATTTGCAATTGCTTGAAAACGTTTGCAAACTTGTGACATTCGGCACAGATCAATTTCCAGGAAGTAGTTGAATATCGTCAATAATACCTCGTCCGGAAGTTCATACAGAAGATAATGCGCCGCTGTGTTCGTGTTTGTACCTGCGTCATTTTGTTATTATTATTAAATAAGATAACGATAATTTTCTCTATTCATTTTTTTCGCTTTTTTCTATTCAATTGTTTGTTGATAAATAGAACACGGTTTTATTGATTATCAAACAAACGACAATCCAACAACATACTTAAAAAACAATGAGTTACGAAAGAATTGAATTTATCAGAATTAATGAAAAATAATAATAATAATAATAATAATAAACATTATTATCTTACCATCGGTAGACAGTGAACATGTTCGCCTTGGTCGTTTTCTAGCCGGAAGTGGAAATGAACCGAGAGCAGCGACAATACTACTTCCACCTTGTGGAGGTAATGCCGAACTGGAACCTGGTGCTGGATCGGGATGTGGTGGGCTTTTACGTCTTAGATCATAGGGCGATGAATGTGAATGACTTGGAGATGGCGATGGGGCTGCAACCCCTGATACACTTGGTGATGATCCACGCGCACCACCCGCACCACCACCACCAGGAGGAATTTGATTCGATGCTGGACAAAGAAGATCGCATGGTTCTGCTGAAAAAGTAGCAATAATAAAACGTCATTTTTATTTTGGAACATTGAATTTTATGTAATTATCTCGATTCAATATATTTTCTCGTTTGCATGGCATTGAACATACATTGCAATGCTTTTTTTCGGATTACTATCGAAATTATGTATTGTTCTCGATTGCTATAATGATATGACAGTGATAAGACAGGAAGCCAAAGTGCAGTGTCGAAATAAATTTGGAATATCAAAACTGAAATAGCCGAGTATCATTGCCAAATATAATACACTATGATTATATTATTTTTAGTATCAACCATTCGGTACAATGAATTTATTCCAACTCAATTAACAGAGTTATTGTTATTTGGTGTAGGCTATCCATCGGAAATAGAGTACATACAATGGAGATAATAATATATTATTTCATACGTCAACATCAGAACTTGCATTGTATTGAATTTAACCGCAAACATAAATATTTCATTGAATATTCAATGATAATTAATAATATAATTTAAAACACTTGGCTCATGATTAATTCGTCTATTAATAAAGAAATTACACTTGGTTTCTCACGTAATTCTCTCCTCTTACCCCTTCTACTCTCCACATCATTATCAACGCACACTTCATCCAATTATCATCAATTAAATGAACACTATGACGTTCATATATATATTTACATTGAAAAAAAAAAAGAATAATAATAATAATGAAAATGTGATCCATCTATACACTGATGCGATATAAAAATAAATGCATGAATACTGTTTCTCCTGAATTTGGAGTGACGGCAAGCAATCCTGATCGTCCACTCTCTCAATAAAGCAAAAACTAAAAAATATCATGATAAATGCATTGAAGAAAAAAAAAATGGAGCATGAATTGTATGATGCTGCTGTTACTGCAGCAGAGACGAAAGAGAAACCAGGAGGATAAATTGACTATGGACTACGGTATCGAATCGATTGAGGAAAGTGAAAGAGAAAAAAAAAAAAAAAAGGGGGAGAGAAACAGAGAGAAAGAGAATAAGTAAAGTTAATTTTTCATTCTTCTTTTTTTTTTCAAAATCAAGTGGAAGAAATATTGAAAGTACATATGAACGTGTAGCGTTATCAATCGGGAGACGTTTTTAGGCCACGCACTTTTGGAAGCATACGCTTGTATTATATATGAAATGGGACAAGAGAAACAGAAGAAAAAGCAGACGAGATGTGTGGGTTGGATTGGTGATGAGAACATATAACCGCGATGGCTCCTATTCGGCTGGCTCGTTTACACATATTCCATGAAGGGTCGTGGGTCAATGGACAAAGGACGGGTAAAAGGGGTGAAGGACGAGGGTGTACAGGAGAAAGATAGAGATAAGAGATGAATAGTTAGTTGTCTTTATGAAGAAAAAAAAAAAAAAAATATGAAAAAAGAAAACACATCTTGGTGGAGATGATGATCGATTGATTGATTGAATTTAACCAACAGTCAATTTATAAAATGCTCGATAATTAAAAGAAATAGGAATGTGTTGGACAGGTGCGCAATGGAGTTGAAATTCTCGTGTGAGAACGGAGCAGAGTCGCAAACTCGACACGGATTGTATGGTTTTTTTTCTCTCTCTTACCCGATGATGTTCGCGATGGCAGAGGAATCCTGTTGGCTATTCTTCGCCGTGAACGTCTCACATAATTGCGTGACGAGCTAAATGGTGCGCTCGGCATCTTCTTCGTCGTATTAAACGTTCAATAATATTCCGAAATAAGTCCGGTTATTTTTTTTACAACAAAAAATTAAAACACTAAACAATGGCGACACTTCCACCGAACACAGCGGCCATCTTCTCATTGACGGTGGAGCTACTCTCTGCCGGACTGGTGGACTTGTACGCACGCGCATATAACCAATTTCTATGTGTGTTCTTCCTCCTGTGTATGGCTTTTTTTTACTTCCTCCACACTTTGTCTCACTTTCTCGTTGGCTTCCCTTGTCTCCTTCTCTAGCTTCCACCGATGCGATTCACCCTACCTACCCAATGTATATAAAATAAAACATCCCCCTCCTAAAGTGATTTGGTATTTTATTGTGTATATATGTTTATGCCACAGCAGCAGAGCAGCACTGGCAGTGGGTGCAATGTTTCAAGGCTTACCAACTCATTGACATTAAAATACGTCAGTAGTATGGAATTATTATGGAGGCTAAAGAACGAAATAGCGAATTCCATTGCATATCCGCCATTCTATCATGCTTATTGCTATCAGTTACTTATGTCGCAAGTCTTTATATATGGAATTCACCGCACACCAGGTAAAAATATATTTTTTTTTGCCAATACAATGATATTTTACATTATTGTATTGCAATGAAAACCATCACCGGCATTCGCACCTATCTCCATTTTATTTTTTTTTCTCTCTTACATTCGCGATACTTTATACGTTTATTTACTTGATAATTTAGACGTTGCTTCTGACAACAATCGTTTTGCATTGCCAATTGGAGAAAATAACAGCCAGAGTAATTGACATCCGCTTTGTCCGATCTAAAATGTAATTTTTTGTGAGCGCGAACTCACCGCAACCACACACACAGACACACGCACACGCACACACCGATACACACTGTATGAGTGAAATGAACGGCTGCCGAAGGTTGTACCACATTAAACCACGATATACAACGTCTATACATGGATATAGGTATCCACATATACTATTAAAAGTCGGTACACAAATATATATGTATACTTCATTTCACTCTGCCCGTATATCTATAATTCTAACTACATCGTATTCACTCCCCTCCGACGTCATTCGTCTTCTTTTCTATTTAACGCCTTATGTTTTATAGACCTTTTTGCCGTTTGATAGCCTAAAGTGCTTTAATACTTTTTCAGCAATTCAAATGAATACAATGATGTGGCGCGCCTTAATGCGACCATTTGCTATTTTCATAGTGAATTTATATGCGGGAAAATTTAAATTGAATTATGTATTTCCAGGGAGCATTCCAATACAATCAAAAAAAGATTTTTCAGTGTTTTTATCATGACTCTGGTTTCACCGATATTTTTATACTGTGGATTAAGTAATAATGTATTTGAAAAGGTAATTAAAATAGTAAAAACAAGTGTGAAATAATATAATATGCTTTTGTTTCAATGGTGTGATTTGAATTTTTTCAGGCAACCATTTGGGAATTATTGGGCTTGCGATGGGCAGGATTACTTCAAGCAATCTTTTTACCACTTTTCCTCACAATGGTGTTATTCTTGGGACCACTGAGCATGCAAGCATTTAATGGACTATGGCGATTGTACGCTGGTCAGTATCCATGTACGTACATTAATATTCTGTCGATGATTTCATTTAGATAATAAAGTAAATTATATTATTGTTTCTGCACTACAGAGCCAATGTACTGGTTGGGAAGTGCCAGGACATTAATTTGGTGGAGGAATCAAGTTGTTGCTCCACTCAGTGAAGAATGGACCTTTAGGGCGTGTATGCTCCCTTTATTATTACAATGTTTTGGTCCAGCCACAGCCATTTTCATATGTCCATTATTTTTTGGCGTTGCTCACTTTCATCATATCATCGAACGAACCAAAATGGGCATGAAATTGAAACATGCTATAATTTTATCAAGTATGTTATAAAAAAAATGGAATTTTATCTAAATATTATTCATCATGGTGAATAATTTTCTGATGTTTCACATTCACTTTTTCTTTTCAAGGTTTTCAGTTTGCATACACAACGTTGTTTGGTGCTTATGCAGCATTTCTATTTGCAAAAACAGGTATATATCCTCTCTACATTGCCTATTTCAATGCATATTTTATTAACCAATAATTTTTATGATGATAGGACATTTCGTAGCGCCATTTGCTGCACATTCATTTTGCAATCATATGGGATTTCCAGATTTATCTGAAGTAATTGCCTACAAGGATCCTGTCAAAAGAGCTTGTCTTCTTTGTCTCTTTGTAATTGGTCTAGTCGCTTGGTGTTTTTTGTTGACGCCATTAACGAATCCTGCATGGTTCAATAATAATCTCTTTTGGCACAAAGATTTTTTATGAGTACGATAAAATTCCACTAGAGAAAATAACGAAATCAATAATGAATAATCATCAAAATCAATGCACTAAAATATACTTAATTATACTTGAAAATATTTCAAATATGCTGCAAATTTGTTTTTAATGTTATGAGTAAATAATGAATAATTGCCATATAGTGCCTTAATTTGTTTAAAATAGTAATTATGAGTATTTATACTACTGTCTTTATACGTGTGTGTGGATGTGTGAGTTTTTTGTTGGGAATGAGCGATGAAACATTGCTTATATTTAGTTGTAAAAATTATTATCATGTGTGAAAATTTAAAGATAACAATATAAAATTATGAAATAAAAAACTGCTGTATGAATTCGTTATCAATATTATTATTATTGAGATCACAGAGAAAAGAGTCATAACATTATATCAAAGTAAATTTCTTCACAGTAATTTGTTCGTTTTTTTTCCGCTATGGTTCACCACCAGACCTAATAAATACATGGATAGCTTGTATAATATTAATAATCCTTTTTCATTCATATATACTTTTATATACTCAACACATAGATTAATTGAGAAATATAACAAATTCGTCGGAATAATACTAAAAAATGTTGATACCTGACCATATAAAAGATAAATTAATGAGAAATAATATAACAGCAATTAATTGAGAGAATAATTATTGTACGTATTAAAAATCAATAAATGCATTTTGAATTGCCATTGAAATTCACTGGGTGATAAATAATTCCGAGTAAGCGAATAAAATTCGAATTATTTTTGTTGTTTGTGTTTTACAATTGACTGAGACCAGGACTTTGTTCTGAATTTTGCGATTGATTTAAAAATTGAACGTTGCTCGCTTTAATTCGCGGTCCAGACGATATAACAGATGGACATGGACTAATACAAGGCGTTGAACAATGACTATTACTCAAATCACATTGATCCAAAAGCTTCCATAATTCTTCAGGCGTTGGTCCACCAGAAAAATTGTTTGCTGCAAATATTTATCAAAGAAATATTAATTTTGTAATAGTTTAAATGATCTATTCATATTTCACTGATTATGTCAATCAAATTACCTTGATGCGCTTCAAATGAGGGATCGAGAGCTGTGGTCAAGTCCCACATTTGAATAGCGCCATTGGCATGCCCCGTAAATATAAATCTCCTCGGTCTAGAACCCATACGACTCGATCCTTCACATTCATGAACGCAAAATGAACTGATAGAGCTGCCATCCACCGATTGAATGACACATACACGTTTACCATTCGATGCTAAACGTACGAATAGCTGATCTGTCTCCGGTACTACCTTCTGGACAAATACCTGCTCGTCATCTTGCTCCCCAAATGGTCCTAAAAAATTTATACATTCGAAAGATTAATAAGAGAGCAATTTTTTTGTTTTGAAAAACAAAATTACCAAAATCATTGCCAGCGTCATTGCTTATAGATGAGTCTACTGAATCCAATGTTACAATTTTGAAGCTAGCTTCTGGTGTAGATCCTGGTTGAGTGGATATCATACCACGAAATCGCGTCAGTGCCCAACTCCGACCATGATTGTACTCCGAACAAACAGATACTAAATATTTTTCCGATAATCTCACCTAAGACATTGAATAGAAATGTTTGTGCAATTGTAATGTAAAAAGGAATTATTGCAGAATATATACACATATTATATATATATCATTACTTTTGTGACACTACTCTGATGTACGGTGAATGTTTGAAACAATTGTGGTCCGTGGCCAACAGTTTCTGGATGTTGAACGATGATTCGGACAATGCCAGATTTAGTGCCATAAGCGATCTCAATCCAATTTCCACAGAGACCTGTGGGAAGGGATAGAATGTCTTTCGATAAGTCTATGAATCAAATTATAATATAAATTAGATATGTCCTATGAATGGTTGTAAAGTCATTAACGTCAATGTGGAACATCACACAGGAACAGTAATGATTATATATTGATATTTGTTGCAATTTATTAATCGAAATGGGTCAATGATCAATACGAAACGGTGTACAAAAATTACTCTCATGCTTTATATACATATGTATATATGTATAAATTGATATGGAAAAGAGAAACAAGAAAAAAACATATTTTCAACTCCAATGCTTAATAAAGTTATAGATAGATATGATTTTGTGAAATTGATGAAAAACATGCAAAAGTATATGATGTGTGTTAATGAAGATGTTGAGGTATTAAATGTACCTTCGTACACTTCGGCATAAATGCCTTTTTATTTATTTATTCAATTGCTTTCCACTTTTTTAAATTCTTTATTACCTTCCCTCCCCCTCTCAGATGCTTGCATGAAACATAAGGCTATGAATGAAAGGAAAAAAAAAAAAAAAAAACCAAGTGATGGTATTGATGACGTTGAAAAATAATTGCGTTAAATTGAAAAAATGACGAAAACACACTTGAATTTTGTATACAACTGGATGCATAAAGGGTAGCAGGGTGCCAACACTGGCAGGCTAAAAAATCTTCTACGATATAAAATTGATAAAAAAATATGTATATATGCTCACAATGAATGGAGCACTGGTGAGAGGAAAGGCATAAATTTAATTAATATGAATACAATATTTCGCGATGGATATTGTGATATAATATATGAATGTGTCATTTTTGAATGAAAAGTATGGAGCATGGTGAATTAATCGTGTTGATTATATGACAAAATATTGCCGTGTATGTGTGAAAATCACATCACATAAAAGATATTTGTTGACCCATACTTGCCTTGAGCTACGTATCCAGTTGTACACGTAACGGGTACGAAGTCATGTGGCAAAAAATTGTAAATGGTGAGTCCATTTTTATTTTAATTCTATTAACCGGCTATTTCTCGAATTAATATTGATTTTGTTTCTCTTAAATTTGGGTGCTCGTATAATAAATATAATTAAACGCATGTACAATATTATACAGATATGTAGTTAATAATAATAATGATAAAATGGGAACTCACTTGTTTTCGGTGTAAGGTAAACGGAAATGGCTGTAATTGGATCGACATTCGGATCGCGGTACAATTCAGTAACCAATAAATCATTATCTTTCATTCTCAATGGAAATTTCTGCATATCTGCCAATAACAAAAAAAAATTAAATAACTATTTATTAATATGTACAACGATTGTACGGACAAAATCAACTGCATTTAATTTCCACAAACATACCAATATAATAAATTGATCCATTGTTACAACCAAGTAGTAAAAACGATCCAGCAGTATCGAAAGATGATATCGATACAACATCCTGTATTTGCCAGTGTTGTGACATTGCATGCCAAACACCAATTTTACCCGTTGGCGACAATGCAACCAATTGACTCCCAATAAAAAATAAATATTCAACGCGTACATTTAAATTAAATGTACCAATATTTGTTTTAATTCCATCCTCAGAAACACTCCAAAGACGTATTTGACTGCCATACGATATTGCTACCATCTTTCCGTCAGCACCGCTGCCCATTTTTGCATTTATAGCAACTCGTTCAATTATTGCTTCCACATGGGGACTAGTGAATGCATGTTGCCACCCAGATGAATCTTTTAACCGATAACACGTTATAAAATGCGCATAGGCAATGACAATCCAGTTGTGATGGGCTTTAATTATCTGCACTCTTAAAGGATCAACCCAACCTGAAGCGCCTGTATAATTTAT
Source organism: Galerucella tenella (assembly GCA_910591685.1). Classification (NCBI taxonomy): domain Eukaryota; kingdom Metazoa; phylum Arthropoda; class Insecta; order Coleoptera; family Chrysomelidae; genus Galerucella; species Galerucella tenella. The sequence continues at coordinate 22,319 of CAJUYH010001032.1, forward strand.
TTTCATTTATTAATTGAATTTGTTTGAAATTTTTTTGCGAGAGATTTCATCAGTATCAATTTGTTTTTACCTTGATGTGATCCAAAGACCAGTCCAACATCATTCTTGAAAAATTTATTCATATCTGCAGAATTATTTCGAACATGTCTAAGATCAAGCGATGAATTTCGTGAATGCACACCTCGTTGAGATAATCTGTAGTCTAAAGATGAATTTCTCGTGTGGTTTGACACAGATGGCTTTGGATTTTGCACTGCATTTGTAGTATTTGTTGTTTGATTTGATGAACTAGATTGAGCTAACGATTGTGATGCCTCTCCACGCGGAACTGATGATGACGCTGCTCTACTTTGTGCACCAACATCGCCAATAACAGCAACAATCGCTGGCTCTTGCAACGGAATACCTATTGAACGTACACAATAATCAATACATCAATTAATTTATCACTGATTGAATAATGTCCGTCAAATGTTAATGAAAAAATTCAACTTACTGGGTGGTGGTAGATAGCCATAAAAAAGTACATCACCACATGAGGAATGTGTCAAGTCCTCACAAAGAATCAGCCTTTTAATCAAAGGTGTAATACCATAATACTCAGCTTCATGCCTCAGAGTTCTGATATCACTATTCTTCAAGTCAATATCTCTTGTTCGCAAATAATTTAATATAATTGAGAATATTTTGGGATCTCGATCAATAAATAATGCACCAGTTTCATCGCGACGACTGGCAATTCGATTACTCAGTAGAGCCGTAAAAAATGAATCAGGTATCCAGGTGAGTGTTTGCCGTGATGTAGAGAATCTGAAGATATAAAACAGAGACAATGACAGCATTATTCCATTTAAACAGTCATCAGGAAGATAACTATTATTTTAGATGATGATTTGTTATTTTGAATTGATAGATTGCTTTATAAATAAATTACCTGGTTCCTCCTACATTTAAATGGATTATATCTCCCATGTTGAGCGGGTGAAAGACTGCCATTATTTATGCATTGGATGATTCACCTCAGCATGTTGGGTACATCTGCGTTAACGTCACTTTAATAATAACAATGTTACCAACTTAAAAAGAAAAAAGGTCCCAGACAGAAAGAGGTCTTCGGGCATGTTCGGCGTTTCTCTCGCTTCTAAAGTTTATATATTGCTCGCTAAGCGCAAGCTTTGCGCGCTGGCAGGCAATTCACTTAACCTCAAAATGTTCTTCTCTAAGGTCAATAATAATTTTGTCATCATTCAATTATAACCACTCACATAAAGAATATATCAATGCTTTTACTATATATCCCATTATTATTGTAAATAATAAATTGTCATAATTGTTGTCAATTTTATAGAGTCTCTGTTATTTGAGGAATATTCTACCGACATCACAAAGATTGACAGTTGAAAAATTAGTTGCACAAAGATTTTATTCTGATGCTGTGCCATCGACCGAAACAGTAAGCTCCATTCTCAATACTAGTTTATGAATTAACAAAAACATTTATCATTTCTATTGTTGAAGTAACTGTATAGATTGTGTGGTTGTAGGCAAATGTAGATAAATTATACAAAAAGTTGGAGGTCGAAGTACGAGGTAATGACCCGGCAGTGTTAAAAAGTTATGGCATATTTTCCACAGCAGCAGCATCACATCTAGGCATCACTATTAGCAGAAAGTCAGTACTTCGTTATTAATAATTCAAACATAATTATATACACAATTGAGTCGATTCATATTTTTGCCTATTCGTTTTACAGCTCCACGCCAAAAAGACCATACACTGTTGAACGTTATACGGTTCTCAAATCTGCTTTTGTTCATAAAAAACATCGTGTGCAATATGAAATGCGAACATATTATCGCCATTTGGACTTTCTAAGAGTTACTGGATCCACAGCAGATACATTGTTGGAATATTTACAGAGAAATTTACCTGAAGGTGTTGCAATGAAAGTTACCAAGGTTTGTTATTGTTTGAACAGAAAAAATGAAAGTGATGAAGCCGCTCAATAACTTATAAAAAAATTAAATACAACTGTTTTATTCCAGCATGAAATTGTGGCTCTGCCTGAAGCTGTCCGTCAACCACCACAACCAACAGTGTAAAATAATCATATATATTTTTGTTTATGTTCATTCAATTAATTAATAGATTTTTATTCAAATAATCAAATCGCTGAAAGTTTTTAGATACATCGATTAAATAAGCATTGAAAGAGAGAGCATTGTTGTATAAATGACATCATGAACCATTGCGTTTTGCCGGTTTAATTACAATGATTTTTGCATTTTTCTCTTTTATACCATCATTATAATGAGTCGACGACGAAATTTCTGGGAATTGTTTTTTTTTCATAAAAATCAAATCTCGCGTTCGTCCTCTTTTTATGTCGAGTGTCCGCAGAGGAGTATCTGAGCTTGTTTCATTTCTCACACGCCACATTGGATCCCGTTGAACAAAATCTGTATTAATATCCGCTGATACTTCATTTTTGTTTATCAAATTACTTTTCAAAATGATGGAATTATTTTTAGCCGGACTCAAAGCAGGTAATTGACTCTTTCTGTGATTTCTTATCAACACAACGCTGGCTATGCAACTCCGAAGAATGTAATCGCCCACTAGTAATATGTAAATAATCAATCATAATTAATTCTAATTGATATATGTTGACAAATCTTTTGGTTACAGAAGACTTACTTGTGTACGGAGGTTTTGTATACTGTGCACTAGTAACATTATTACTAATTAACAAAATTGCCAAAATATTTATTAAGAAAAAAAAAAATTTCCGCATCGTTGATTTTATAGTCTATAATTATTTATTGCTTATGTATTTTTTCTCGATTATCAAGGAGAGTTGCGCATGCAAGAGAGTGCACTCCAGAAGCAACTGATGTCGACTGAGAAGTGGAAGAGAAACCACAGAGACATAACTAGTGAGAAAAAAAAATAAATAAAGTTAAACTGTTATATCCGTCTATGGACAATGAACAGAACATTTAATATACGTCTAATTTCAGAAAAAGAATAATTTTTTTTTTATAGACGTGCACTAAAAAAATTTGCGTTCGCTGGAAACTAAAGTTGTGCGATCACGTCTTGTAAAAACTGATAAATCATCCTACAAACCTACTAGCCACTACCTTGGAAACCGGTTTTTCAAACTATACTCGCCAAATAAAATTATCCCTTCTTTTTCAATGTCTAAATGCCCATTTGGATTGTGACGTGCCGATAGAGATATATTTCACCACAATTGAGACCTTCCCTGTCTACCTCTCTATATGTATACATATTTTTTACTTTATTTCATTCTTCCACCGACCACACTCGTATATAGTCGACTTTTAACGATGTTTTACGTTTGTTTTCACGCTGCCAACTGGGCAACCACTGATCCTTGGCCTGCCAAAAGCGGAGCATTGCCTATGCAAAAAACCAGAATACCGTCAATGTAAAATCTTGTTCATCACCAATTTCGATATATATATAATTCGCATTCATTACTGACCTTCGCACCAACATTCTTCCAAGGTTTCTGGTAATAACCACTTTTTGTTCCATCTGGAAATACTCGGATGCCACCAACGCCTACACCAAGCGATAGATAAAACTGCAAGTAAAAACAATATGTAAAGTAAAATATAAGTCATGATTTTTTTTGCTATATAGACTCGGTACCTCTAAATCATAGGGTGCAATAGTGTTCACGATGGGAGTTGATTGATCTCGGATTCGTCCAACTACTTCATCATCGACTTTAAAGACAAAGCCATTCTTATTCCATATAGTTGTATAAACATGAAAATTATCGGTCCATGTGCCACCTTCTCTTCTCTTTATCACTTTTTCTTCAGTAATATTTTCGCTTGGACCAGTTCGTAATCCAAACTCCAATTGTCTCGAGCTAAAATCATAATTTTTGTTGTCGGCTTTGGCTAAATTCTCATTGGCTCGTGCCATTCCCAAAATCACTCGTCCACTTGAATATCCCACACCGTATGTTGAATATTTAGGCTGTAGCCACATTTCTTCAAATCGAAACAATAGATATAGATATCAATATAATTAATGACAAAGATATATTTTTATTACCTGGATAGAGCCAATCTCCCTCGGGGAATTTGGCACGTATCTCAATTATTCCATAACGAAATGTAAAACTGGATTTTGTTATTAAACGTGCCGAGATTACAGGCGGAATAATGTTGTATGCCGTTGCCTTCCGGGAACATTCACCTGGCAAAGAACCAGTGCAACTGTTTGGCAAAAAATAGCAATTAATTATCAGGCAGAAATTAATGGTGGGTTTGTTAATGTATTCTTTATTTACTCGGCCAATCGAAGTCTCCCAAAGTATGTGATATTTTCTCCATACGAATCTTCCAATAAACTTGGAATAATTTCCAGTGTGCCATCCTCAACTTTTAAACTCTTCTCCGATTTGTGGTAAACACAAAATTCGTAATCCTGCGGATATATAATTATTAATATATAAAAAGAATAATAGCAAAATATATATAGAAAATTAAAATTGTATTTACGGGATCTAGTGGAATTTTAATTTCACGTTTCCATATTGTTGAATTTAAATATCGATAATTGTCCTCAACAGCAGCTTCATCACCAGTTAGTTGATCAAAGTTCTCTTCAAATATCAATTCATCTCTACACAATACTTTTACTCCATTCACTGTGGTGCTAGTTTTTCCACAATTATGTCGTTCTCTGATACTCTTTGGGTGCGCAATATTAATTAACATTAACACTGCCAAAATGTCACACATATTAATTTTATGAAATAAATACATTGTCAATATATTTTTACAGACAAAGTGCATCTGCTGACTTAATTCCAACTGATGCTGAAATTTCCTGCATGTGGATATTTCCTCAATGATAGTCTTTGATCCCCGCCACTACATTTTTAATCTCGTGAACATAATCATATGTTATTTTGATTTTTTTATTTCAATATATACTTGTATATGAATTTATTGTCTTTGTAGTTTATATGCAGCTTCGTGTCATTGGATGTTACTTTATAAAACTTCTTTAAAAGGCGCGCGCGCATGCGTTCTTCGTTTCAATGGCGCGCACGTGTATATTATTGAAAAAAAAACAACAGAGTTAGAACAGTGACAAGGACAATAAGCAGGTATAATAATATGGTTCTTGATCTGTTCTAATCTCTCCAATACTTTGTAAATGAATGTATTTGATCGATAATTCAACACCAACATTATATCAATAATGTTGCCAATAGCAACGAAAGTAGGGCGATGTAGACCATTGTCACAATGTTTCTTGATTAATAATAGTAAATGTGAACCATCATCATCGAGAGGTTATATTATAAAGTATCCTGTTAACAAAAATATCAATAAGATTAAGAATGAATTCGGTCATGTAACAATAGCTCAATATAGTTCTAAAGAGATAATCACTGATTCACATCAACAGTAAGTACCTTTCATTTGTTAATGATTTTCTAGGTTAATTGACAATATTGAGAGTATACAGATCAGAATATATTTATTTATTTATTTAACACGAAATTATATTGTAAAATATATATAATTTTTTTATTTAGTGAATTGGATTCTTTGCAATATGAAAAAATTGCGAATGATACTCTTGATTCATTAACAGAATATTTTGACCAGCTTGTGGAAGAAGCCGCGCATTTGAAAGAGGCTGATGTAAATTATGGGGTATTTAAAAATAATTCACGCATGCATAATAAAAAACGATGGAGTATGCAATTATAAATGATATTTTTTGTTATAGGACGGTGTACTTACAGTAAAATTCGGAAATGAATACGGAACATATGTAATTAATCGTCAAACACCAAATAAACAAATTTGGCTGTCATCGCCAACATCTGGACCAAAACGGTATGATTTCATTGATGGCACATGGATTTACAAGCATGATCGTATGAGTCTTCATGAACTCCTTGACAAAGAAATACCATCGATCACAAAAAACCCAACTTTATTTAATAAATGTGCTTATAGTAGAAAAATTCAATAAACCTATAAATAATTGATCAAGAGAGAAGTTTCGTCACTGACAATTTATTTTAATATATATTTTTTGGAATCATTAATTGCAAATGTTAAACACAAGAGATATTGATCACATTTGTATTTACCGCTCATCGTTTCTGTAGCCGTAGAAGATAAATGATCGTTATTTCATATCAGCCCCTATCAATTCTATACTTGAGAACATTTATAGTCACGCAAAGTAGCTAAAGCTTCGTCAATCAGATCATCACGCACCTCATCAATTAATTTACTATTATATTATTGTGTGTATAAAAATTGCTGCTCACGTTTAAAGGTAGACAATAAGAATTTTCCGACAAACTGTATTAAATATTGTCAATTGATCATGGATGAAATTATGGAAGATGGAAATCTTGTTGATCGAGTTAGGATTTTGTTACAACGCGACATGCAATACTATCAGGTATACAATTAGCAATATGTAATCATATAAAAATACATTGAATTATTAAAACTTTAAATACATAATAATGTAGGATATGCAAACGGTATTGCGTGAATCACTGTGTGGGCGCGTAAGTGGTGGTAAACTCGATTTTCCTCGTCACGCATCATTTGCGGCAATAAAAATAGTGAAATGGTGGGAGGCAGAATTTTTAATTGCATTTCGATATCCATCGGGTTTATGTATATCAAATGAAAAAGATCCGGGTAGCGATGGAGACAATCAAGTTATTAAAATGACAAAACCGTCAGAATTTATTCTATTGGTTGTTGACACCTCGGAACAATTAATTGGTAGTTATTACAAAAACCCAAAAAAAATCTTTGTCGAATATTTTTCATTGACTATAATATTGATTATGAATTATTTATAGAACATTTACATACGCTTATACAAGAATCTTTGGATCATGCTGATTTAGCAGTATTAACAGCAACCCTCGGCGCCGCGGCATTGATACGAAATTGCTTGTGGTGTTATAAACAGCAGTCCAAAGATAAAATACCATCGCAATCGAGGTGATTGACGCAATCAAAAAATAAAAAAAAAAAAAGACAATTTTCCAATGAAATATAATTGTGAATTATTTGCAGTGAAAAACTTCGTAAATGTTATAAAGCATATCAAGAAATGGCAGAGGCAGTTGCTGAGAGACTTCTCGATCTTCATTGCCGATTGATATCCCTTTACATATTAAATGAAGCGGACTCGTTGAGTTGGCAAAGTAATAAGCCATTCTTCGAGAAGGAACGATCGTCATTTATTATTCAGATGTGGTGGTTATATATGCAGGGTATAAGCATAAAAATAATAATAACAATGGTGATAGTAGTAATCAGAGACATGTTCGTATTGAAATAATCTCATCATGTAGGCCGCCACTGTATATTATATCCATTTGTAAAATTATTTTTACACACTAATCTCGAAATTTCCCTTTTGCAAAATAACTCACAGGCACAAAGGCGGACTTGTGGAATACAGTATCACCGAAAATGGCACAGCGAATATTTTCTGGTATGCTTAATGAGTCACTCACAATTATTGTCACTCGGTTTATACACGTGAGAGTCCATTAACGATAATAAAAAATAAGGAGAAATAAATAGAATAATTTCCTTTTTTTTTTTTAATTCATTTTTACTGTTGAATATTTAAGGGACGGCCAAGTTTGGCAAGATCAGATCAATTTTGGGCCGACGCTTTTAATGTTTTGAGCTGCACTGCGCATTTATCGTTATCAGCATGCTCTGACGCTGATGAACTCATTGGAATTCATACAAATAAATTGTCAATCATTATGCGAGACATACACGCAAAATGTCATGAGCTCCTTCTTTGCCTGGTGCTTCGTGGAATCCCATTGAAAATTCTCTATCAAGTGAATATAAATGGCTCAATGTTACTATGTTTAATTAAAACTATAGTTAAAATAATATTTTGATTATATTTGAGAAATAATTCGCAGGCATGTCGGAGTGGATTGGAAAATATGACAATGCTGAAAAAATTAAATGGACCTGCACCTTGGTTAATTATTAGTGCACCAAGTCTCTTTGGCTCGCCTAAATTAAAAACTGATCTATCGATATTGCCTGAAGATCAGGCTATAATTCTAGAAATAAATGTTATGAGATCACAGCCACAAGCCAACTGGACGCAATTATTAAAAGTAATAATTTATAATATAAATTGACAATTTTTTATTTTTTTTTCGCATAATTTTCGTTCAATTTTAGATATTATCAATGAACAATTGTTCAGTGACAAAATTATTATTAAGCACGCTAATAAGGCAGTGTATAGACAAAAGAGATGAGTTTAATCCAAGAAGAAAAAGAAGTAGTAGCACAGTGAAAGATGAAAATAAAAAATGTGGTGGATTTCTTTGTACTGGTTGCTATCACAATTTACTCAACTTACCGCCTACTTTGTGTCTCTTCAGTCTCATGTATGTGGCAATTAACATGGCAATGGATCCATTGGACGCAGTAATTCCGGCGCTGAAGCAGGACGTTAATTGGTCCAATTATGTTGATAGGCAGCAGGTAATATTGGCTTGGATATATTATGTAGCAATTTTACTGCCTTGTATTCAATAGAGTGACACTAATTTTATCGTCTAAATCGTGCAGTAATATTCAAATATAAACAAAAATGGATCGATGGGCCAATTTCATTGAAAATATTCCCTGAATTTAATTTTCAGGTATGGAATCAAATTCGGCCACCATGGCTGAATGCTATTCTGGCACCATTTAAAAATATGATGACGCCAATTGTCGAAACTCTTCTCGATGCCGTCAAGGTTTCTTATCACAGAATATTGAAAAAAAAAAATAACAAATATACATATATATATAACAAATTAACAAATATAATTGATATGAAATTATTTAATTGAATTATTTTAGACAGGTGCGAGTATTTATCAGGCAATGTCAATTGCTCTCGCTTGCTTTGCTGAACTTTTTATTTGTGTTCCACTCACGGTAATGCGAATAGTTCAGTGCATAAACAAAAATATTCCTGCATATTGCCATCCAATTGGTGGATCGGTGATTCTTCAAGTATTTTGCGCTGCACTTTATTCTGCATTATTTGCAATATCTATTACTGATTCGACAGACAAGCCAGATATTCAGGAAACACCAAGAAGCATTGCCGAATCGTATTCATTTGATCCACAGAACAGATGTGCTTCTGCAATCGCACTCGGCGAAGCACTTTGCAGCATTGATGAGCACAATAAACACACTGATCAAATTGAAGATTTGCTGGTGATTATTGAACAATGGTGAGTGAGGATTCTAATAGAGCAACAAGTTTATTCAATTTCATTACATTGTATTTATTTGCAAAATAATTTATTGTGATCGGTAGGATTGATAAAGAAGTAGAAAGTCCACGAACAAAAAAATTAAATTCTATTCATGCGTGGATGGAGACGTACGCCGATGAATTATTATTTACGGAGATTGGACGTCAATCTCTAAAAGTATGTTGGCATTTATGCTTAATAAACTGTATATTGTCATGTATCTATTGAACAAATTCAAGAGAAACGTCAATTGATATTGGTCTAAGCACATTATAATCAAATTATAAAGTATTATTTATTCTACTCTAGGTCTCATACGAATATTTAATTCGTGCTTCGGATTGGATATTGAAAAATCTCTTGGTCTCATCACGTGAAGAAGTCATAAAAATGGATTTTTTAAATACTTCTGATATATGTATAGCCGCTAAGCCTCTTACATATGTAATGTTCCATATTGATGACGCGCCTTTTGATCAAGTAAGAGATCAGAATTTCTAAAAAAAAAAGAAAGGAAACTCTTCTTTCTCATATAAATGGCTTATACACAATCTTCCTTTTTCTTTCCTCTCTCCTGATATTTCAGTGGCTAACGAATTTTAATGAGGACAGCTGGCAAGTTGTATTGAATACGCCATTATCAGTAACGTTCGATAGAATGAGAAATCAAATTCTCGTCAGGCCGCAATTAAAAAATCTTGGTGAACTCAATAAAGATGAGCGTGACATCGCCCTAGCGTTGAAGCGTCTGTGCTCCGTACCACAATCAACCACATTCGATTAATCAAATATTCTAATTTAAAAATGAGTCTACATATATATAGATATTGTGTGGTATATATTAAGAATTAATTTGAATTTGTTTCAATAAAATTTCAATCGCTAATATTGCATAGCAGAGTGACTAAAGAATTTTTATTACGATATCCACAAGAATCACAAAATTTTTTGGCATATTATTAGCTAATAATAATAACAGTAATAATAATGATAATAATAATAATAATGTAAATGTAAATATTTAGTTTAGAGTTACAATATTGTTTGATTGTTTGGATAAAGAGAATATGTGAAGGGATGTGGATTTATAGGAAAGGTGGCTACGAATTTTTATTACTCATTTATATATATTTTATTTATAAACGATTCCACGCAATAATTTAATGTTTAAATAAAATTAGAACAGCCATATATATTTATGTATGTTTTAAATTAGGATTGAATGATTGGTGAGAACCAACGCGCGAATGAAGTTTTAAATTCGAATTGAATACATTCATTATTGCACTATTATATATGTATAATATATATTATTTTTGTTGTTCATTCGATTGATCTTTTTATTTTCTTATTGTAATACAGAAAAAAGGAATGCCGTGTTTCACGTATACGAAAATGATTATTAGGTAGTGTGCAATGGAGCCCTTGTTAATATATCTTCAGTTGTCTTCAAATGTTGTGCCAGTTGATTCCGATCTCGCAAGCAAACCCGTCTGCAAATAAAATGATATACATACAAATTATATGGCACGATTAGATATAAAAGTAAAGAGGGACTTCTGTAATCTATCACAAAAATACTAGAAAAAATAAAAAAAAAAGAAGAAGAAAAGCTCCTGACGAATGATGAACACATCAGTATTCGATTATAGCCTCTTTACTTTCCATATGTTGTCATTCAATGTCAAAGAAAATAATCACACCGGTCAATTGCTTTATACAATCATCATAATGAATTCAATAAAAATTTACTCTCTATTCTTCCAAGCATAATTAACACAATGTGCTTTATTTATATGAAAAGAGAAAAGTATCCCCCTTCGTGGAAACATGACCTAATTTATCAGAAGAAAATGAATAAAGCCTCTTGATGCGTGTATTTCAACCAGCTTTTTGTACAAAAGTTAATTTTACTATTTGTCAATGTAAAAAGCACCATAGAGAGTTCACCCTCATTTGTCATTCGTGACAAGAGACATAGAACACCCCTGGACATTATAATCCTCACAACAATACACTGAGTATATACTGTGAAATTAGCCGTCAATGATAAAGCAAAATAACAGCGCAATGGTGAGAAAAAGCTTTGCCATAAATTCCAGGACGTTTAATCTCACGCACCTCCCAATGTCCACACTACATTCCTTATAAATTCTTTTTTCTTGTCAATTTGTCTTTCTTTTCTTTTTTGTCATCTATTCGGAGACATATTCCACTACATTCGCCTTTTGTAAAAACGTTTCAATACACCCACACATATATATTGATACCTATTTAGATTATATGGAGCATGTGATGTGTAGAAGGGTGTGGTGTGAAATATCTATCGATAGATGTATATAAATATGTACCGGCGGCATCGCTGGGCCAGAACGACCAAAGCGAAGACGTAAAGATGGGGATCGCTGAGATTTTCGTATCATCAAATGCTCATAAGGTGAACCCATGGTCATTGGGGAACCCACATTGTTGTCGAACGAGTTACGTCGTAACAGCAGTCTGTAGAATTCACGCAGATTCTCCAGATCACGATCAGCATTTTCATCTATATTAAAAAAAAAAAAAGTATATAGACATAAAATTCTTTTATTGCTATAGATAATAATGAATTATTCCGGAAAAAAAGTTAATTAATTTACAATTACGTTGTTTCATATTTTTCAATGATAGTTAAAGTGACACTTTGAGGTTAATGTATATCCGGGAAATTTTTTTATATCTACAATTTATAGATTATATTGTCGATTATTCTTCGGTTATTGTTCATAAAAGGATCATGCAGCAGTGGTGACATAGGAAAATGTTACATCTTCAATTAATGATTATTTTTTTGGTATGTAATTATGGCGGTTTCTAGACACATTAAATTGCTCTATAAAAATCTAAAACGACTTTATAAATATATATATGTATATCCTCTATGCTGTTTAAATCCATTTTATTATATAAAATATATAATGTTGATTTTAGACGTTAAATTTTTACTCATCCGGATATGTTATTGATAATTTTTCTAATTCTATTTTCCACTTAGTCATTGAATACAATCAATTGGATGGAAAAGTTATTTGTACAATCCCATATGTCTGCTTTGATACCAAGACTATCCCACAAAATCTATAAATTTCTTTACTTTCATTTTTTTTTTTCTCTTTTTTTTTTTTCCCCAACGACCCTTGAGATTCGCGCAATGAAGAAATTCGAGATAGAAAGTTATTCGTTCAATTGGCACCAGTCTGCCTCATTTCCATTTCACCATACACATATAAGTCTGCAATTTTGTATTTTTATTATTTTTCATACCGACGATAAAACGAAAAATAAAATGGGAAAAAATGCGGAAGAAAAGTAACAGCGCCATTTGCATCAGGCTTCTCAACTGAGTAGTGACGGGAATTAGCCAAAGGGGAATAATATATGTCAGATCAGACATCAGTGTACACCAATATTTTTCACCTAATAAATTGTGAAAATAATAAAAAATCGATATTTCCGCTAATCACATCAACAATTTCATTATATCCTCTAATATGATATGTCTGTGTGGACACCCGAGTATATAGGAGTGCTGTTAATTGCAGGCAATTAATGGAAACACGAGAGGGAGTTAAAGAGAGAGAGAGAGAGAGAGAGAGAGCTCAAGAGAATGGAGGGAGGATTCGATTATTGCGGTGGCGAGAATTTGAAGGCCGCGTTACAGTAAAAGGACAATGATGAGGGTGAAAAGCAAAACGCACCGATTAACTCAACGCTCTCACTTTATCCTAAATAATAATAATATTAATATTAATAATAATATCAATATAAAACAAATAAATTCAATATTCGGTGATAAATGTTGGTTGAATTAGTAAAGCTTTAATAAAAATTAATTTAAAGCATTGTCTGAGAGCTTTATTGTATACATATATTTTCATAAATGTTTTTTTATTTTTTTTTTTTTTTTCTGAGAAACTTTTCAAGATGTCGAGTTAAGTTGGATTCCACCTACCTCCGTAATCCATGTAATGTTCTAAACCAACTGCGACCCCGATAATGAGGAGGAAGACAACAGCACTGCTGTAATTTCTCATCATTGTGAATTTTTTTTTTTTTTTTTTTTTTTAAAAAAAAAAAAAAATAAAATTTTATTTATTAGTAATGTTGCTCATTTTTTTTTTATACACACAAAACATTTTTTGTCCTCGCATCTCATTATTAATATTTGTATAAATTGTTGCGTTGGAGGATTCAATTATTTTCTCATAACGTTACATAATAGAAATTCTTTTTCTTCAATACCTTATATAAAGCAAAAAAAAAAAAAAAGAGTAAAAGATATTTATTGAAAATATTTTTGCATGCGTGATCGTATTAATGTTCTTGAATGTGAGAACAATTTGCAGTACAATGCAATGCAAATAAAGAAAAAAAAAATGATATTAGATGGCTGCATACAAGTGTTGTATTCTTATGTAATCAACGTTCTCCGTGAATATATGTACGTATATATCTCCATTTATGTATTATATTATCAGGAAGTATATAATAAGCTCGATGGTTACGGGACAAACACGTGGAATCAATCTTACACCCTATTCACATTTATCTCCTTTCATATAATAGAAATATTTGTAAGAAGATGAAATATTACAAGCGAAAGCGAAAAAAAAATTGTTTCTTTGTGCAATATTATATTCACGTTCACCATTATTGAATATGCGGGACACGCACCAACATATATTACTCATGAAAACTATTTACTTAATTAAAATTGTTGATTGAAAAAAGATAGTTTTTGATCTGCAACAATAAAATATCATAAATAAATACTAAACATATTATTTCTATCTTTCCTCCACTTTGTTTCAAACAACTTGGAATCAATAAAAACTCTGTCGATTATTCATTGAATAATCAACTACATTTTAAATGTCATTGAAATCATTAAAATCGAGTATTAATTAATTAAAATTTATTTCTGTCACTTGCAAAAGATTTTTATTTTATTATACAAGACACGAGTAAGTGAACTCGGTAAAAATGCATTACGACGCGTTGAAAAAGTCGGCCGTGATACAGAAAAAGTAAGCGAGGAAAAAAAAAATGAAAAAAAATATTATATGGAAAAGGAGATGAAGGAAGTTGGTGGAATAGTGGAAATGATTATGAAATTAAAATGAATGTAACGTATTTATTGGTCACCACATACCACATGACCACGCTAATATATATGCATTTATATACATGTGTGTTTGTATAAAAATATACAAGAACCCAGCTCCCTTGCAATTACCATTTTGATATCAAGTCATCCTGTGTACATGCCGGCGAGAGAAAAAGGAAAAAAAAAAAAAAGGGATCCAGTGTGTCGCAGTTGAATTATTCAACGAACGATAAATTTATCCTTCGAGAGTAAAACATGGTAAAAACGACTAGAGAAAGAGAAAAATGTGGTAGGGCCAAAACTAACAAGCGCGATTGAAATTATACGCACATGCACACAGGTGGCAATATCACGTTCGACATTTTTATTCATATCAAGATGATAAAATTCCTCACAAAATTGCATTTTGTGTTATATACCATACAACAATACACAACTCGTGTAACAATTTGAAAATATAAAACACATGTCTAATACAAATGGAATCAACAAATGAATGCAATTTATAGTTTGATGAAAGTTTGAAATAAATCATTAAAAAATTTTCAATATCATTTATATACATAAATTGTGGTTTTGGTTGTCAACCGCATTCAACCTGGCAATTGTTTGAAACTTGAATGAGAAACGAATAACATTGTTTTAATAAAATAAAATACTTTCAAATAATTATATAATAATTGAAAAAGTATTCGAAATTTTGTCAAGATAAAAGAATCATTGTCAATGAGATAATATTAATGATTGACCAGTGTCATAAATTGAACGTGAATATAAATCTTGATGTTTGATTAGTCGATACGTTCATGTATAACTCAATAAAATAAATACAATTATTATCAATAATTTACATTGACTCTAATTGATTCAAATGAAAATATACACAATTAATAATTTGACATGTTTATTTGTTATTTCTTCACTAATGTGCATTGCGTGCATGATGAATTTTAAAGCTAAACGAATGAACAAGTGGAGAGTCCACAAACTAATCAGTGGTAAAGGTCGTCGGTTAATCGGACAAGTAGTAAAATCTGACAAACTCAAATGTAGTATGCAATATAAAATTCTAACAAATATTCACATTCACTTTCATGATGTACTTTACATTAACTTTATTCCATGAACCGTGCAATTAAGCTTCATGTGTATAATTAGTTTCACACACATATACAATTAGTTTCATCCATTTTGTTAAATGCTAAAACACAAATTTGACAATAGAAATATATAAATAATAATTATTGCATTACATATATGAATATATATAAATGTATATAATTCAAGATCCTCATGATTTTTATTATCTTTTTTCTTCCTGTGTCAATATATACCATTCTATTCCACTCAGAGACATGAAATGGAAAATCAAATGGGGAGAGAACCAAATATTGTACAGAAGATGAAGGAGAAAAAAATGGAGTGAATAGAGATAAAAATTTTTTTTTTCCTCTTCAAGACAAATCATAAAGGCAGAGATTGCATTAATAAAAGAAAGAAAAAAAATGAAAAAAGAAAAACATGGTAAAACCACCATCTCAACTTATTTTCCTCTCATGTGCTCCACCTGCTACAAGTCTGTAATTTGTTTGCTCGGGCGTGGGCTTCCTACCAATGTGTTGGAGGTGTCGCACACACGATACCATCCCCTTCATAGAATCACTTGGGCAATTTTACACGCCCCGATTTTGTATTTGTTCATGTGGGTATGTATGTGTGTTTTATTCATGGATGTCATTCATGTACGCACACATTTTACTACGAGACGATCCAATGCACGCGACTCTATACAGCTACGTTATACCTCTCACATTTGGCGTGTTTCTAAAAATATTTTTTACAGACGAACGAGATGATGGCAAAAAAAAAAAAAATTCACAAAAAGACCCTCGCTTGAAAAAGAATCACTTTTACTCGACTTCTTTTATAGCATGTTTGCTATTTTTTTTTTTTTTCACACCGCCGCAAAATTTTTTTCGAAATGACACACTACTTTTTTTCGCCATATTAATTTTTATATCAACAACCCGATACATTTTTTAAATATAAAATAACTTTTGAATTATGGCTTTTTACGTGATTTTTATGACTAGCCCCCAATTATTTTTGTGATATTTTATGTTGAAAATTTTTATTTGATAATTCCGTGGAGAATATTGCGAAAACACAGCTATGATTAATAAAATTTTTTATTATAATGTGATGCCATTGATTGTGATTTTCATATAGGTAAGCTTTTTCTCATTATTATAATCTCCACGTAAAGAGTCCCACAAAATTAATATGCGCACGTTCAACATCAACATATAAATAATAGAAAAATATAAAAAAATGTCTTACCGAAAATTGATGAAAATGTTTTGTTATCAGTTTTCTGTTACTTCGTCTGTCTCTTGAAATAATTCGCTCACCAATGAAATATGACTAAAGACAAAAGGATACCGTTTAATTTGAGAAATACAACAGAGAGTGCATGTATTACCCACTAGTGGCTATGATGTCAAGTGTGGCGAAAGTCTGTCGAGTGCATTTTATATAAAGCCTTGGTAGGTGTAGAGAGGGGACAAGCAGAATTGCCGACAGGTGGCCGCGAGAGAGGTGAGAGAGGGTTGCGATATAATGTGGAGGGGAAAATGAAAAGGGCGGGAAAAAAAGCTACTACAAAAGAGAACAACAAAAAGAGCGCAAGCTCAACTCTCTTCCACACACACACACACACATATATATATATATATATATAGAAAAGGTAAACTTGTATCACTTCCTTTAGTGATACAGTGTCTTTCCCACACTTTCTCATTCTTACTCTTTCTTCCTCTCTGTTTCCTCGTGGCCTCTCTCTCTATCCTCCCAACTCAATCCCACCCCTGCACTCACATAACAGCTATGTAGACCTACTCGTCATCTTCATTATGGGCACTTTGAAAAAAAAAATCCGTCAACGTGGGATTTCATGTTAACGAGAGAGCCCACGGCTGCGTGACGAAATGCATCCTCCAATTTTCTCCAATCTCTTGAACGAGACACAACAAAAAAAAATACATACATATATATGTGTTTTATTTATCAAACATGCATATAAAACATTATATGTACAGACACAATAACAACCACAGCTTACACAGTATGATCAGTATTTTTTTCTCCTGATGTATATCGCTGAGAATGTACTGCCCACGTTTTTTGAATTTACCCGGATAAAGAGAAAGTTTATTTTTTAATATGAAATATTTTCCAACTGGCCGGGCTCATTGATGATAATGCATAGCAGTGTGTTCTTCATTAACATTTATATTTCAGAATATTCCTCGCAAAATATTATTAATCTCAGTCTACTCTATGTGTGTGTGTGTGTGTGTGTGTATGGAGAATTGCCCGCAAATAATTCATAAACATAGAGATGAATAATTACTCAATTTATTAATGTACCTCCGTTTTATTTTATAGTAAATTTTATGAAAATAATGACGAGAATGTTATATTGGGGTAGTGTGAGTATGGCGCTGTACACTATGTATAGAAACATTAATTATCAACTCAAACGGTCACTATCAATATGCAATCTTTAATATCCATATTACATCTCTCGTTGAAATTGCAAAAGTTGAATTATTGATGTTTATATTGCACATCAATGTGAATTCACCATTAAAATGTTATAGACCAAAGGTAAAAATTTCAATAGACGAATTTTAAAATCAATTGGATGAATCTTTTTTATTTATTTGTCAAGTTAAAAAAAAAGTTGACAATATAAATTGATTGTTGGTATAGTTGATGTAATACAGGAGTGAATGGCAATACCATTTGTTTGACAGCCAATTCGTGATGATTTATTAATATTGCATTAGTTGTTCGTTCAATGAGGCCGCATTGTCAACTCGACATGGACATCTCAAGTACATATATAGCTAATGTCAAAATAAACACATTGAATAGAGTAGCTCTTGTAAATACATTAATTGTCCACTGCTAGCGATACGTATCACAAAGTGTAGCTCACGATCCACTTCAATGGATGAATAATACTCAATATTATATAATATTACATCATAAATAATTTATTTCCATTGCAATAATGAAAATCACTAATAAATCCAATTATTTTAAATAAAAGGTGGGCAGTGAACTATTCCAACTGTCTATTAACATTAACCATACATAAATCATGAGAAAAAATATTTAAAAAAAAAAGGAGGGCGGGCGAGAGGTTGAGAAACTAAATCATCTCAAAACTCAAATCGCTCTGACCTTTTGTTGATGTTGCTGTTACCCAGCTGGTTATCAATTGTAATGCTTAACAATCATATCCGACAACTTGTATGTCTATGCGATATTGATTTATTTCAGTGAATAGATTGTCACAGATGTTGATCACGTGATATTGCGTGTGCTTTGAAAAAAAAAAAAGGCAGCTCTATGATTCGCTTAAGAGCCCACCATATTCATGTATATTCCAATAAATGTAGAATTCAATGGACACTATCAGCAAAGCCTCACAAATGATCCGAATGAAAGAATTTCCGGTCCTGCAGTAAAGGCCATTCGTTATTTTTCAAACAACATTATATTTAATTCATCAAATGCAAAGTATATTTATCTCAACTATAGAGTGAATGTGTATAACACAAAACATATAAAATGAATGATAATAAAATATTTTAATTAAAATACACGGAAATTTTCATCTATTATATTATCGTGTTAGCTATATTTGTACATTGTAGACTTTTGCAGTATAATGTTGATAATATACTTCATATCTATATATATATATACATTGACATATTGGATTAGTCGATGCATGACCGTTCCAGTTTGTCAATTGTGATAAAAATTCAACAGCCTATTGCCGATATATAATTAAAAAATTATTCCAACAATTTAAATTAATTGAAATAGTATACATTTAAGATATAACTTTGTTTTAATGAATTAAACCGATTGGAATTCATCTGGAATTTAGATTATTGTTATAATTATGAAGGTGAGCATTTGACTATTGTTCACCAAGTTTGCTCGAAATCGACGTTACTGTTTGGAATTGGCGATGGCGAAAAATAGAGAACACGTATGGAATTTGTAAATCCTTCACCACGACGCCAACTGCCCACTACAACTATGGCGTCACCAACATCCACAAATCTCGATTGTCGTAAATAATTCATTCCACGCTGTATTCTCGCTTCAATATCTTTATTCCAATCCGGATTCATTGGACCTAAAAATTCCATAAATATATCTCATTTATATCAAAATAAAATGATTGGCATTTTCACAAATCGCAATATCAATGAGTTAATTTTGCATAAATTGATTTTCATGTCTATGTTCATTTTACTGTCCATTACAGGTACTCACAAACCTATAAAGGACGTGTTATTAATTGAATTATCTCTTACATCGATAATGGAGTGGAAGAACAGCAAAATAGATTTGCAACCAACGCGAAGCAATTCCATAACGTGTAATAGCAACGATAGGACAACGCGGTCGATAAATGGACAGCAGCATGGCTGATCGTCCTGTCGTTGTGGTAACGATGATTGCTGATGCATTGAGCTTCATTGATAATTCTACAGCAGCAATAGCCATGGCATGAGTGGGATCCAAAGGTATAGTCGCCTGAGAACAGAAAAAGAGGAAATTGTGCGACAACTCGAGCTTGAAAGAAAAATAAATAAATCATATCTCTACTTATAAAAATAATCTATATCTCGTGTGCTTATACTTGAGAATTATATTCAAGTTTTTTTTTTCAATTGATCTGAACGCATCTTTGATCCTCTCCCTCATATAAATATGTATTCCCCTCAAGCTACATATCAACCACATAAATTCTGATCCATTACACACATACACTAATCATAAAAATTATATCTCCAAGACGTTCATGAAAAGTGAATAATATATTCCATGAAATAGCTATTGCAGCATAATATTTTTTATATGCCTGTTTGAGCAATACCTTGCAACTTAATTCATAAAAAATTTGTCGTTGCCATCGCGCACATTCTGCTTCACGGCATACAACATCAACATCTTCAATGAGACGTGAAGTTTTGGTAGTGTCCAGTGAGCCAGTTGCAAGAAAAATGCTGTCAGCACCCTCGAGAACAGAATTTGCCACTAGGTCGAGCTCAAATTTCATTTCACCGTCGCTCGACACGCGATATGTCACTACCACTGGCTTGCCCACCTACAGTAATATATGAATCAAGGAAAATTACTTCATGTTGTACTTGTCAAATATTACAGCTTCAATTTGCTGTATATATATATCCATATATAGCTTTGTTCGAGCTAGTTGCATTTCAGTTCATTATAATGATACTCAATATGTTTATACATTCATGACGCAGGAACCTATGGAGTCTTATATATATATATATATATATTTTTATTTCCTACAAACTTAATTATGATAATGGATACTTAGAGGTATATATACATAAGTATTTCGTGGGATAATATCAAATGTTTTTAGTATTCAAATACGGTATTTAGATATAAGAAAAATATTTACTCTGTTACACTTGGCAATCATTGATTTCTGCGCTATAAATAATTTTTGCGATTTCATTTCAACTTGAAGACTTTCACGATCCACCACAATTCCATCTGCAACTCTGAGAATCTCATCAAACGCTACCACACCCTGATAAGTCGATATTTTAGCCAAGACACAAATAGGCCGAGGACTTATTTTCTTAATACGCTCTTTAATCGCCGCGATACTTCTCCAACTTCTTGTGTGTGAAGCGATTAAAAAATCACATTCAAGCTCCAATGCAAATTCAATGTCAATGTCATCTTGCTCTGATATTTGAGGTAAATTTAATGGTGTATCAATTGGGTGGACAATTTTTTTATTTGTCACTATGCCAGACTTCATTATTTTACAATTTACAAAATTTTCTCCTGTGTGTATGACATGCGAAAAAGAAAAAAAAATAAGGAATGGTTAATTAAAAGTTTTGTCGCTTGGTGAGAAAATTTTAATTGAAGAAAAAATTAATTAATCAACCTGTTTGATTGACTTTGAGAAATACTGCACCGCGATCCAAAATAATTCGATCACCGATGCGTGATAGACGTGGCAATTCCCGGCATGAGGTCCAAAAGCCACTTGATTTACCATTACCATGCCCGGCTTTTTCGTCAGTCAATAATTTAACATCATCGCCTTGCACAAAAGTCGTGCCTACCTGACCCCATCAGATCAAACAAAAATATATACTCATACGAAAAAACATTTTAATAATACGATATCAACTTGTTCCCCTATTACGTTCACAAACCCTCGCACCCGTCGCAACCTAGTCTCCAACAAAAAAGCAATTATCAAAGCATCACAGGGCCATCGACCGAGGGGAAAAAAAAAAAAAAAAAAAACAAACAAAAAAAAAAGCGAAGAAATTGCAATTAAGGAAAAAATTAGCGACACACCCGTGAATCTCAAAGACACATCATAATTAAACTAAATTATTGAAATGTCATTATAGTAATTGTATATAAAAATCGTTAAACAGGTTTATGACCTCCGAAATTATTCCACGAAATTACAAATTTATTGTGAATACCCTTGTAACTCCAGCACGTGAATCATTTCCGAATACTCCAGTGCGTATTTCAGGTCCTTTGAGGTCCAATGCAATTGCCGGAGGATGAAACGAAGTAGCAGTTCGACCATAAAGTCGTTCAATTGCATCGCGCAAGCTTTTAATTGTTTGCCGATGCCATGCTTTATCTTGATGTGACACATTTACACGTATTACGTTCACATTATCACCAATTAATTTCATTATATCGGAAACTTGATTATTCTTCTCACCTGAAATTTTTCATTTATTTGCATAATAAACGAATAATAATATTATGAATATGGTATTATATCAAGTGATGCTTGGATTGCAGACAAACACATTATATATACAAGTACCTAAAGTAATCATAATTCCTGTGAGTCGAGCGGGTGATGGATTGCAGTTGACATTCAATTTTATCTCATGATCGATACGTGTACTTTGATATGCTGCGTCAAGTTGGCGATCGGGAACTATTTGATTCTCCAGCTTCATCATCTATAAAAATAAATATAAAAACATACACACACACATATATATATATATATATAGATAGATAGACATCAAGACTATTACTATTTATTTTTCAGGGAGAAGATGTATATACTCGTTGGCAACAGCTCAATCGTCCACTCTACATGACTTATGTTGAAAAAATATAGAATATGTATATTATGAACAAGTTAAAAAACGAAATATAGAAAGTGTGAGTGAGAGTGTATTTCTTATTTTTTTTTTTAATTTTATTAACGTTTTCATACCAATGGCATTGCATGACCACGAAAAGTTGATCTAGCACCATCAGACATATTGCAGTGTATTCCCAGTCTTTAAGCCAGAAGTGATGTATTTTATGTAATGATGTAGACTTATTAATTATAATGAAAAAAAAAATGATATTAAAGTGTTCCGTAATTTGTTGAATGATTAATTGTCAGTGGAAATTTGTGCAAACGAAAATGATACATGTGATTGAAAAGTTTTCTTAACCTAATTGCTAATTTTGACGCACATTCAAAAATATGTTTAAAAAAAAAAAAGGAATTCCGCGTGTTTATGTATATAATTAAATTCATTCGTTTGACTTATAATGTCGTCCTCTCTCTGTCCGGAGAATGTAACAAATGTGTGAAAGCACACTTACCGACTGATACATATAAACAGTTCTATAAGAATAATAAAACCGTAAAGCTGGCTTGTGAATATAATTTTTTTTTATTTTCTCAATGCAATAAGAGTGAACAAATGTGAAATATATGTTTTATAATTTATTGATGGCTCACTTAGATACTATACAATGTTCATTTTACATCTTGGTGCGCTGTTTGTTCGGGAAGTCTACACCAACAAAGAGATAATACTGAACCTATATAACATAAAACAGCGACTTGCATATACATTTCGTTTGCTGGGCATTTCTCATTTAAATAAAATTATTATTATTAGTGGTATTAGAACTTGACGAGTTGGCAGATCACATAATTATTTTAGGTTGTATTTCTTCTTCTCATTACATTTCTCCATTGTACCTATATGAAGCGCCATATTATTACTTCAGTCAACATTCCTGCAAACAAAAAATGAATAGATTGTTATCTTTGATTGTTATCTAGTCCCAATAATTTGTATAATATAATATTCCATCATAGAGGATAATTGGAAAATTGAAGGAAAGTAAATTACGCAAGGAATGGGAATTACATGGAATCTACAAATTAGTTCTTCTAGAGGTTCATCAAATTGAATATGAATAATCGGAATCTACAACGTCGGAAATTTGAAGGGAATCATCATCGCTGACTAAAGCAAATGATGATTGATTAATAAATAAATCCTCTTCTACATACACAATACGAAGAGTATTTGTGAATCCAGAACCCTGTTTCCATCCAGTTACTACAACAACGGGATCACCGGTCTTCAAAAATCCACGGCTTTTACCAAAATTGATACCATATTGAACGCGAGCATCAACGTCCTTGAGCCAATCACTCAATTGCGGTTCTATAAAATCATAAAAAAAAAAAAAGGTATCGTTAATTCCCTCATCTATCAATTATTCTTTCATCTGCCATTTATTTTGATTATTTGTCATTTTACCAGAATAATGAAGTGGCAAAATTCCACGATATAAATGAGCCTGTCGTGCTACTTGATGGAATCGAGTGACTGCAACAATTGGACAACGTGGTCTGTACTTGGAAATAAGATGGGCTGAACGACCACTAGTTGTAATAACAATAATCGCAGCGGCCAAACATTTGCCCGAAGCCTCCACGGTGGCAATAGCAGCAGCGTGAGTTGCGTCAATTGGTGCTATTGCCTTATTGGATAAATCGGCGAATAATTGATTGTGCCAAATAGCTGCCTCAGCCTCTTTGCAGATATTTGCCATTGTGCGCACGCACTCAAGGGGATACTCACCCTTTGCTGTTTCACCTAAAAGTCATTATGAAACAAACACGTTTAAAAAATATCTCTGAATGTATAAACAATAACATGCTATTTTTATTTATGGTAAATTACCTGAAAGCATGACGCAATCAGCGCCATCGAGAATGGCATTGGCAACGTCTGATGTTTCAGCACGTGTAGCACGTGGCTTCTTCACCATAGATTCGAGCATTTGCGTAGCACAAATTACCGGTTTTCCAACCTTATTGCATCGACTAATCATGCACTTTTGCGCAAGAAAAACTTTTTCCGGTGGAATTTCAATACCGAGATCACCACGTGCCACCATAATACCATCCGATGCCTCAATAATCTCATCCAAATTTGTCATACCCTGTTGATTCTCAATTTTCGAAATAATCTTGATGTTTTTACCTTTGTCACCTAAAATATTACGAATGTCCGTTAATGCCGCAGCATTACGAATAAATGAGGCAAATATCATGTCGACCTCCTGTTCGACACCGAATTGCAAATCGGATTTGTCTTTTTCAGACACCGCTGGCAAATCAACTGGTACACCAGGGAGATTTACACCCTTGCGTGATCCAAGTGTTCCACCATTCTCTACAGTGCAAACGACTCCTGTTGCTTGAACTTCCGCAACAATCAATGAAATTAATCCATCATCAACAAATATACGGTTGCCAACTTTCAAAACTTTTGAAATATTGACATAATCAACGTGAACAATTGTAGCATTTCCTTTCTCAGCGTATGCTTTATCAGTTGTAAATGTAAATTTTTGGCCTTTGACCAATTCAACCTCGGCTGAGCCACCACCCTCCAGAAGTCCGGTACGAATTTCCGGACCTTTAGTATCTAATGCTATTGCAACAGGTACATTGATTTTATTACGCTCTGACAAATTCTTCTGCGCTTGACGAACATTTTTGATTGTCTCTGCATGATATTCATGTGAACCATGAGAAAAAATCCATTCGCCCGATATTTATTCTCGTTTCAATCATTTTCTCCAACATTTCAACTGAACGTGAAACGGGTCCAATTGTGCAAATGATGCCGGATAAACGATAAAATGCAGCTGGTGAATCGATGTCCAGTGCACAAATATGATCCAAATGGGTTTGCGCATTTTGCGCTCTTGATCTGGATTGCATATCCATCTGCAAAAATTATTGAATGAATTTTAATTTAATAAATTATTTCAAAAAATTGATTTTCAACAAAAACGCTAGTGCGATAAAATTGTAAATGTTCTTTAGCGATGATTGATATAACTGAAAAATACCAGAAATATAAAATAATGAGTTAGTTCAAGATGTACAAATGTTACATGGCAATAATTTTGTAGCAAATTTACTCTATCTGTCGTTGGGACGTGAAATCTATACGCTTCGGTGAAACATGACCTCGTATGTTTATTAGTGAGTGCGATAAATTCACCACACAAGAGTTTGCCACAGTCTAAAACCGTGATGTGCATTCAATACTCACACCACCATTGGTTATAATCATGTTATGTCAATCATCAAAAGTAGACATATTCGTTCAATGTTTGTGAACTATTTAAACGTTGATAAGATTTTGTATAATTATCAACCGCTTGTTGTATTTGGAAGGCGAAGCAATTAGTACAGTATGCAATTCATCACTACATGCAATTGAAAAACGTTAAAAATTTCGTTTCAAAACTTTCACACAATATTTTTAATACTCAACAATTATCAATGAAATAAATGCGACTAAATAAAAAAAAATCAACGAATGAATCAATAAACTACATGAATAACTATACTTTGATGATATTATGTAAGTTAACCTCGAACTACCCACCCCTCCACGATGAAAAGACCCAAGGGGCAAAAACGATCGTTGAGGACAACGAAAATAGATAATTTCTTAGCGTGTGGCAAAACAACGTAACGTAACAACTTCAACTTCGAATGGTTCAATATAAAAATAGAAAAATACTGCGAAATATTGTCCACACACTAAGAAAATCAAACAATAAGTCTAATAAGAAAGTCATTTTCTACTACCTCAAACACAAAATTAATAGAAAAAATTCTAACCTATAGAGAAGCTACAATAAAAAAAAAACAATTATCGTCACCTTTATTCGATGGGCATACAAAAGCTATAACAAAGCAGTAACACAAATAAAATAAAGTGATAATCATAATAGCAGAGAATATTGATTTTTTTTTCAACATTGCAAATTGTGGACACGATTTTTGTCGATACCTTGTCATCGGCGGTTATCCAGACCATTTTGTTGGGCTGCGAGAATAGAGGGCAAAAAATACGTATTAATTTTTTTTGTTCAACACAATGGAAATTTTTACACGGAAATAACGTTGATAGCAGTCTTTGGTGTGATAAATAATTATTGAATGTCTGAGTCTTAAGAAAAAAATCGGAATAGCGATGCAAGTAATGGTGACTACTAGTAGAGACAACTGCCTTTATATTTCTTTGCATTAAATTGCTTGACAGTAATCAAGTTGGCCAAATAATTTGTACTGAGGTTATTTGTACCTTTGCTACTTTCAGTTTATAGAGCCCGAAAAGATATATGTACAATCGTACTTCTATAGTTCACCGCTTCTCATTTACTCCAATTTATTCAACTAGCATCAATTAATTCTATTTCAATACCATTTGTACTATTTATTTTCATCATTGACACGACATTTTTTTTTTTTCATTTTTATTTAATGACAAACGCTATAAAAAATATTGAATCGTGATTTGAATTTATGTTTTTCGCGCGTCAATAGGTAGACATATTGGTATGTGGCGCGCTACTTCGGCGTAGTCGTACATTAAATTTATAACCTTCAAAAACCGGCGAAAAATAATTATTCATCAATCCAACCCATTCATATACGAAATCAATAATTACTTGAACTATAATACACTTATATGTGATAACAATTCAAAAGATTCATGATTATATTTTGTTATTTTACTATGCATCTCTTATTACTGATATTTCGTACGCAGAAACACAAACTCATCGTCAATGAATAAACAGTGGTGTGATCATGACGTCGACTATAATAAAAGTGATTTAAATACATTTCTGGCACAGTCAATTTATCGGTGATTAAAATTCCAATCATTATCATCATCTAATACATAATAACCGTGAGATAACATTGCCCATTATATCATAATGAAAAAAATTTTTCTTGTTCTGTCAATGATGGACAAATAAACCAAAAACTAAAATGCCGGCTAATGCTTATTTTTTACGATACTTTTAGTTGTCACATTTATTCTACAGTCCACAATTATTCGCATTGCTATTAATATCCAGTGATTAACAACCACCAACTAATAAAAATGTAATTAAAAACGAAATACTGACGTTATGATCGCAAAATTAACTTCTTACGAACTCTGTATTCTGACTTTATATATCTAATATAATTGTATTCGGTAATATATATATATATATATCCGAACTGATTCCTTTGTTGGCTTCAACAACTGGTATGCGAAATGAGAACGATTTATATATTTCAAACATTTCCGAAATCACTTGTCTATATTTTAGCCGGCGATCATGAGAATTCGGCATGACCTTTTGGTCTAAAACTAAAATATATACCTATATATATATATATGCTATTAATTAATATGAATATATTGACAAAATTCATTGATAATTCAACACAGATTAACTCATAATTTATCTCATAAATGAATCCAAAGAATTTATTTAAAATCAAACAAGATTAACTGAACAAATAGCGTATCTATCAACGATATCTACTTTTCAATAAATCATTGACATAACCTAATTGTCTCAATATCGATTCGTTGACTTTTATTTCAGTGGTGTTTAAAACAAGAATAAATCAGGAGAAAATAAAATGCATTGACATTGACACGAATGGACAATCGAAAGTATGTAACAAGTACTTATTGATCATTGAGATGTTGCAGTTACATCAACGAATAAGCAAGCGTCCCCGCCATTATCCAACAAATTTCTAATAAAAAATCAATTTTCTATGTTTTACATTACAAAATCGTATTTCATTTTGTAATTTATTCAATGATCCATTCTTCCTGCAGTCTTTCTCTAATCTCACGCGATTATGCAACAATATCCTACCCATGCGTGTTGTTTGTCAAACGCACAATATACATTCATAAATATATATTATAACAAATTCATCGTTAATATACAAAATAGTGGAAGAGCAATATTAAATTACCTTGTATTGAAGATAGAGGATATTCAAAAATTGAAATACAGGAAGAGATGTGAGTGACAAACGTTAGAATAACGACCACAATCACGTACAATCGTCGCAGTAGAACTGGCTCAGCAGGCTGACGTTCAATGGTTCGATTCGAGGACAATGAAGGTCAACTGTGCATATATATATATATATATGTATATAGCTTAACCAGTGACGTGACAATGCGCAATGACACTATTTCGACTTTAAGTTATACTTCTCACTAATTGAAATATTCACTAATTAGATACCAGGATAACGAAAAATACTGACTGAATATTATTAAAAATAATAATAATAAAAAACGAAAGAAAAATCGACTAAAATCTCTGAATTATTATTAATCAGTTAGTGGTAGTCGGTAATATACGTTATATTAATTAATTGATGTGTCGAGATGAAGTTTATTCAAATAATTGTAGTGTCCGCCAAGTCTACTGGCAAAGATTGTTAATAAAAATAATTCATCTTGTAAATTCTATTAAGATTTGAATTAAAAATATATGAAATAAATTTGATAATATTCTTCAAATACTAACGGTTTCTCTACCCATTTAATATACAAAACACGATGTAATTAACAAATATTTCATTACATTTATCAATAATCGATCAGCCTATTTTCTACTCATCGATCAACAATGATGTATATACAGATTATCTGTCTTATCGACTGTGGTTAGCTGTATAATAATAATCAGAATATGGATTACTTAGACCAGATCAGATAATGAGTGGATCAATCTAGTGGAGGTGGGGAAAAAAGTTGCCGCCTCGTTGCATCGCAATTTCAATTATTAGTGACAGATTGGCCGACGCAGACACTTCATTCAGACGTATTTTTTATTTAAACGCTTTGTAACCATGAGCGTAAAATCGAAGGAGACCGTGATGAACTTTGGCGCTGGACCGGCAAAACTCCCTGAAGAGGTATTATAAGTTACATATTTTTTTTTACATTCTCAATTTATGCAATCGGAAAAAATATATAAAATGGCTTTTATAGTAGTATCATGTAATATATATATATATATATATAATAGTCGATATTGAATGAGGACACATATGGTTCAGCATCGCAAAAGAATTATGAAACTCTTATCAGCTATTTTAAATTACGAAATTGAGAAGATTACGTGTGGTATCATGCAAAATGTGATTTCTTATCCATCTATTTTTTCCCAGCAAATAAAAATTATCTAACCATTTTTTTGCGTGATTCAAATAATTTTACAAATATTATTTCTAATTCATATTTGAAATTTAATTATAGATAACTCTCTATTGCAAGACGTAGAGTCATAATTTTCGGGAATAAACTTTATACTCAATCGCTCAATGTTGGATACATTTAATCAATTCATTTTTATTGATATAGGTACTCCGTGATGTTCAAGCTGAATTGTTGAACTTCAACAATACACACATGAGCATTGTCGAACTGAGCCATCGTAGTGCTGATTACATGAAAGTAAATCAAGATGCACAAAACTGCCTTCGTGAATTGCTGTAAGAACAACAAAATTATCAATTGTTTTTTTTTCTTTCTGATCATAAATATAATTCAATAAATATTATAAGACTTTTACAATAATAATTTCAGATCCATTCCGAGCAATTACAAAATTTTATTCTTACAAGGCGGTGGTACTGGAATGTTTGCTGCAGTGCCCCTCAACTTGATGAATAAAAGTGGAACGGCCGATTACGTTGTAACAGGTACCAGCAATTCGATTTGAAGCAAACGAACAGTATTAATATCATAATATATTATTATTACGACAGGTTCGTGGTCAGCGAAAGCAGCAAAAGAAGCTGAAAAATATGGCAAAATCAATATTGTATATCCAACTAACGGCAAATACACTGGAATACCTGATCAATCAACATGGAATCTCAATCCAAATGCTTCATATTTGTACTATTGTGCAAATGAAACGATTGGTGGTAAAGATAAATTCGCATTACAATATTCCATTATTGACTGTTCCTGTAAATTTAATTTTACATGTTATTTTAGGTATCGAATTTGATTTTATACCGGAATCAAATGGCGTTCCATTAGTTACTGACATGTCTTCAAACATTCTCACGAGGAAATTTGACGTTTCAAAGGTGTCTTAACTGCCATTAATTTGAAATAATTAGTAATTACTTCGATTTAATTGGTGTATCTTTCCTTTCATCAGTTTGGTGTAATTTACGCTGGTGCGCAAAAAAATATTGGACCTTCTGGTATAACAGTTGTAATTGTACGTGAAGATCTTCTGGGTAATGCCATGCGTGTTTGTCCATCTGTACTTGATTTTACTGTTAATGCTAAAGATAATTCAATTTACAACACGCCACCGACATTCCAGTAAGTGCTGGTAGTTCTAATTGACATCTTTATACTTGATTGACATTGATAAACTCGGACAATATCTTGTTGCCATACGAACGTTTATGTGAAGTACAGGAAACATTTATAACTCGTGGAACCACCATGACGTTTTATTTATGATAAATATAATAATTTATGTTTTATAATTTTAATGTTCCTAACAGAGTATATTTCATCGGGCGTGTGTTCAATTGGATCAAAAAAAA